>APFE030792668.1:0-10873 GCA_000404065.3 Pinus taeda
CTTTTCAAGTACTTTCTCCACATACTTCTACTGTGATAACCGAAGCTTACCATTTTTCCTATCTCCGTGTATCTCCATGTGCATGATATGTTTTGCTGCTCCAAGATCCTTCATATAAAATCCTAGAGAGCTGAGCCTTTAACCTATTGATATCTTCCATGCTTTTGCTTGCAATAGGCATATCATCAACATACAAAGATAACATAATGAACATGCCATTGGAACTCTTGAAGTTTACACAATGATCATACTCACTTCTAATAAAGTTTTGGCTCACCATAAAGGAGTCAAAACTTCTCGTACCATTGTTTGGGAGACTTCCTCAGAACATACAGTGATTTCCTGAGCTTGAAAACTAATCTTTTGTTGTGACGTTGTACAAAACCTTGTAGTTATTCCATATATAACTCCTCATTCAAATCACCATGTAGAAAAGTTGTTTTAATATCTAACTATTCTAACTCAAGGTTAAGTAATGAAGTTAGTGCCAACACGGTACGAATAGAAACAAGTTTTACAACTTGTGAAAAAATCTCATGAAAGTCGATACCTTCAACTTGAGAATACCCTTTTGCTACGAGTCTCACCTTACACCTTTCGATACTTCCATCAAATTTCCATTTTATTTTGAAGACCCATTTGCATCCAACAACACTTCTCCCTTCAGGAACTTCTAGAAGGTCCTAGGTATTGTTCTTGGCTAAGGAATCCATTTCATCTTCCATAGCATTTTCCATTTTTTGCTATCTGTATCATCTAATACTTCCTAATAGTAGTAAGGTTCCCCATCTTCAATAATTAAAGAAAAAGATGAAGCATAATCTTCATACGTTTTGGGAGATTTTCTTTCCCATGCAGACCTTCTTAGAGTGACTGGTTGCTAAACTGGTTTAGAAACTTCAGCAGTTTCCTTTGTATTTTCAACACCTTTTTCTCCAGAAGTCTCTTCTCCCTTTTGATTGTCACTAAAAGGTCTGGCCTCCAACTAAATTTGTTGATTTGGCGATCCCTGTTCCTGTTCAATTCTTTCAGCATTTGATTTTAGAAAATAAGATTCATCAAATGTTACATCTCTACTAATGACTATGGTCTGCGATGTAGTATCCCACAACCTTTATCCTTTCACCGCATAGTCATACCCAACAAAGACATAATATATTGATTTTAGATCTAATTTTTAACGCTGATTTTTAGGAATAATAGCATAAGAATCACAACCAAATATCCTTAAATGTGAATAATCACAAGACTGACCTGACCAAACTTCTTTATGAATTTTGCAATTAATTGCTACTAAAGATGATCTGTTAACTAAATAGAAAGAACTGGATACTGCTTCTGCCCACAACTCCTTTTGCAAGTTACCATTGCTGATCATGCTTATGGCTCTTTCCATAAGAGTTTGATATATACATTCAACAACACCATTTTATTGAGGAGTATAAACAACAGTTCTGTGTCTAGAATTTCCTTCATCCTTATAGTATTGTTCAAATTCTATTGAAGTGAATTCACCAGCATTTTGAGTTCTTAAACATTTAATTAATTTTCCTATTTGTTTTTCTGCCATTGATTTAAATTTTTTAAAGATGTTGAATACATAAACTTTTCGTTTTAGCATAAAGACCCAAACTTTACGGGAGAAATCATCAATAAACGTTAAAAAATATAGAGCACCTCCATATGATACAACATGAGATGGTCCCCATAGATCAAAATGAATATAGTCTAAAATATCCTTAATATTATGATTTCTAGTTTTAAATCTCTGTTTACATTATTTTCCATACACACAATGTTTACGAAAATCCAACTTCAAATATTTCATATCGGGAAGAGATTTACATTTCATCAGTATCTGAAGACCTTTCTCGCTCATGTGGCCCAATCGCTAATGCCATAGGTGAGTACCTTATTCTTCTTTTTCTCACACAATCGATGCTTCACTGACCTGAGTACTTCCTTTGAGTCTATAAATATTTTTGACCTTTTCTGCTTTCATAACAACTAGGGTGCCTTTAGAGACTTTCAACACTCCATTTTGACCTATAAACTTATAACCATTCGAATCCAACACTCCTAAAGAAATCAAATTTTATTCAATTAAGGTACATGTCTGATAATAATTAATTTATTATTAATTATATCCAGGTCCTTAACATTATATACTTGCTGAAGGGATTTTATACAAAGAGATTATATTATTAATTATATCCTCTAAGAACCTTACAAAGACTTTATTAAACTCCTACATAAGCTAATTCGATACGGAGCTCTAGACACAGGAATGGCACCTGGTACAAAAAGAGCATAAAGAGGAAGAAGAGGATAAAGGGATCTAGTTACATACAATCCTCCCTTATGTGGAGGATAGAGTTGGAAAATTGTATGTTCTAGCCTTTTATTCTACAACTAGTGTTAGTAGTGTGCAACCTCTACAAGTTCAGTTTTTTTATTGGTAATTAAAAGGCTAGTTTCGTTGGGTCTTATTTATGGATAAAAGGCATTAAAACATAGGATGGTCATTAATAAAGAAATCAAATTTTATTCAATTAAGGTACATGTCTAACACTAAATTAATGTTCTGACTGTGTTATCATACATTTTAATCCTGATATTTCCCATCACAACAGTCTGACATGTTACATTATTACCCATAAACACATAACTACCATTTACATCTTCATATGAAGTAAACCAATTTATTTGTGGACACATGTGATGAGAAACACCAGAGTCTAACAGCCAATTTTCAAAACCTTGAGAGACATTACATACAGGTGAAGTTTCATCTATCATACATAATTCTTCAGCAGATAAAACTTTGTCTGTCATACCTGAATCAACTCAATTAGCTTCCTTCTTCGGGTTATCAAACTCTTTTCATTTCCAATAGGCTTTCTTCAGGTATCCAATTTTATTACAGTGCCAACATTTTGCCTTACACTTCTTTCCCTTTGATTTAGATGTGGAAGACCCCCTTGCTTTCTCTCCTCTTTCCTTCGACTATCCTCTAGCTATCATGGCTTCCGATGCAGGTGTTTGAGAACTGGATTTCCTTCGTACCTCTTTAGACAAGAGAGCTCCCACAACTAATTCAAATCTCAAAGAATCTATGGTTCTCAAAATGATTGAAGTTAAGAAGTGGTCCCATGACTCGAGCAGAGAACACAACAAGGTTATAGCTTTGTCTTCTTCCTAAATTTTAACTTTCATATCTAATAATTGGCATATAAGTGTATTGAAAAAATTTAAATGCTCTACAATTTTTGAACCCTGCTTCATTTGAATAATGTGCAATTGTCCTTTCAAATAAATTATATTGGTTAACGACCTTGTCATATATAGTTTTTCCAGTTTTTCCCATAAACCTGAAGTTGTACTCTCTTCAACAATGTTGAAGAGAACTTCATCGGTCGAGCATAGCCTGATGGTATTGATAGCTCGGGCATCCAAGTCCTCCCAGTCTAAATCTTTCATGGTTGAACGTTTCTTATTTGCGCCGTCCAAAGCTTTGTGCAACCCTTGTTGCACCAGCAAATCCCTAACTTTTAGTTTTCATAGAGAAAAGTTTCTCTTGCCGGTGAATTTCTCCACCTCGAACTTTGCATTCGACATCTTGGCCATTTATTTCCATTTGCTTCTAAATTGTACTTCTAGGGTTGAATTTCTCCACAATATCATAGCAACTAGGGTTTCTTTCTTTTCAACAAAAAACCTAATTTTGTTGCAACTTTTTAAACCCTCATTTATGCCTTCAACTAGGGTTTTGTTTCCCCTTTTTATTAAAAAAAAAAAAACATGATTTATTTAGTAGAACTTATTTTACACATATTGATTACTTCAAATATACATGAAACAATTTAATTTCCACGAAAATTAATTCTTCTTCCTTTTTAAAACTACCCAGACTCAGTTTTTGCTAATCGAAAACTGCATTTTTTTTTGTTCTCCCAATGTTTTTCTAGATAGAATCCACTTCCATTTTTCAAGACAGGGCTCCAAAAGTCCATGCAGAGGTCCTCGATGGCTCTTGGCCAACAACGAAATTCCTCGACGGTCCTACAGTTCTGGTCCACGCAAGTAACACCAGTAGTGGTGCTCTTCTACAGTTCTGGGAAGAGTGATAACACAGAGAGAATCGTCAAGGCAGCAATTGGTTGAGGTAACAACGTAATACCATGTTCACACGTAGAGAGCAGGGCCTCCTTGCCACAGGGCAAACAATGGGTATAACCCCATGTAGCATCTTCAAGGATGTCTCTGATGTGTATGCAACAACACTCCCCGTTCACACACAAAATTCATGTAGCTTTCACCAGTGTCAATGGTCCACGTAGGCTCTGGACAGATGGACAGGGCTAGCAATGACTCCTTCGGCAAGCTCTTTGAAAAGTGAGGAACGACACAAACGACTCTTCCTCTGGTCCATGATGGGCAAAGTGTTCATAACACACAGCAAGTACCCTCCTTGATGCAAACCATTCGACGTCCTCCTTGATGGCTCTCGACAAACAAGATTTCACCTTTCACCAACATTCGCCTCCAAAGATAATCATGAAGGGTTTCACGCAACTCTTATGTCCTTCTTACCAACATTCGCCTCCAACTCAACTCAACTTTCTCTGATACCATTTGTAGGTTGAGTAGTTAATTAATCAAGAAGTATATAACTAAAAACTAAATGAAATTGAATGAAAAGGCACAAGTAAAACAATATTTAAGTGGTGAAATCCTCACAAGGTGTCAAGGAAACATCCACGGGGCAAGGGATTGGAATCTCTATTTAATCAATAAATGATTCTCCTTACAATAGTTCAGGCATTTGTTAGTTTTATATATAAGCATCCTCGGTTACATAACTACTAATTTTGTATGAAACTAACTTGTCAATAAGTAGTACAACTAACCCAAATTTACATTAATTAGTTGTCAACTACCAAGATATTTGAACTAACTAGTTAAATCACATGGAACCTTCCGCACAAGAAGAAGACCCACCTGGTTGAATTTAAAAATATCTCAAGTAACAAGTTAAATCACATGGAACCTTCCATGCCAGAGGAAGACCCATGTGGTGGAATTTAAAATTGATCAGGTGCTTATATAAAAGCCTTTGGAATCTAAACTATTCCTTAAGTGCATGGGATAGAAACAAATTGGTTGTAGTCAAATCCATGTATTATCTTGCTACCAATATATGCATTATGGTTGGTTTTACTATTCAAACATTCAATGAAACTTGAAAGACATTGAAGTCACATTGAACTTTGTTGAAGGTTTCAATTAGACGACCACAAAATTGTCTCGCTTTTGAAGAGAGTTTTAATTAGATGATTAGAGCGCTCTGTTGGGTAAGAAGTCACTTCCAAATACATTATATCTAGCATTTCCTTACCATCTAAAGGCCTAATATTGTATTGTGAGAAAGAATAATTCCCCTCTATTGAGCACTTCTAGATACCTAGGTTTAGTTTTTAGATATACTTGGCCTTTTTGCATACTTTCTTTAATGAAATCTTTTATTTCCTTTGTGAGTGTCTTCCATACCTCACTCATAGAGAATTACTGAAAGAAGGAACTAATACAGGTACCTAAATTTCATTTTAGAAAACTCAATCTCTTCATGTCTCTGTGTATTTTCTTGATGTCTGAGAATGACGTTGTGACTTAGAACCCTATGCATTGAGTTTGTCCTACATGTTGCACCCATTGCAAGAATGTGTGTTTAATCAGAAGAAAATTATTGACCATTGCTCCTATTCAAAGGCTATATGCATATCACTCACTTGATCACCCTTTCTATTAGTGACTCGGGTTATTTATTTTCCCAGTCCATCACTCCACATGATATACTCATCCTATCGTATCGGTGTGAAGAAAAAAAATAGATTGAAGCACACTTCGATTGTCCAAGACATTAAACATTTTTTTTTTTCTTTAACCTTGCATGGCATACAAAATCCATGTTCAATTTAATTTCTATGCACATTGAGAGAGTAGGACGAAAAAACCATCGTTAGGACAAAAAACAAAAATTGAACACAACTTTGTCATTGTTCTTCAAAGAGTTAGCGAAACACCCAACATAGTTTTTACACTGTAGAATGGATTTCCTTCCATGATTGTGAGTTATACTAGATTTTTCCTAATAAGCTATTTGCTAACATCTTTGAGGTGATCTTCCCTCCCATGAGTTCAAGCCTAACTTGTATGCATTTTTTTTATAGTAGGGAGGGTTCTCAAACAAGGATATTGGTAACTTTCCAACATCAAAATAGATGAATCTACTATTAATAATGTCAACACAAATACCTTTAATTAGAAACGATATAAAAATCTCTTATGCGACAATGGTTGAAAGCCCCCCAATATGACCATACTTGAGACCACCCTTTACCATGGTGGACCTGATTCGCAAACTTAGGAGAACATGGATTATCCAAATGAACTTCGAAGTTCCCTTATTCCTCCACAATGAATCTCTTTACAACATAGGCCTTTGGGCAGTGTTTTACCAAATAGCCAAGACCAATGTCAGTGATTTTCCACCAAAGAGATGACACAATGTCTTTTAGATATGGACAAATTTCTGCTAATTGGACACTTGTTTTTTGAAGTAGTTGTGGCCTAATGTAAGCCTCATGGCACTCATAACTTCACTTCAAACTACCTAGCCTACCTCTTTCATCATACTCTTCCTCTCAAATGTTGTATCCACACTTCAATCGATGTAACTTCAAAAGAATACTTTAAATTTGATAAGAAGCTATGTTTATTTTTAAGCACCTAGAAATCATCTCCTTGCTAAATATTTGAATTAACATAATGAGCGTATTATTCTAAAGTGAAGAATTCCTGCTATGAAATGTTAGCAATATTTAGTTGCATAGCATTGTATTTATCATGTAGGGTAACTCTGTTTGAGAGCATAGTTTCTTCTCATGTTAGCACTTACTAAAATTTCATTATGTTCAATGACTTGCAATACTAATAAAATATATAAGCATTTTCATTGCGAATGTGTAAGAAGTATCCAACCACAAATATGGTTCATAACGAATCTTAAGTAGCAACCACAAATATGGTTCATAAGGAATCCTAAATGCCTTAGGAAATTGATAACAACATCACATTTTATAGCAAGTAGTTTCAACAAACATAATAGTCATTGAAGAATATCTACCAATTGGATCTTTTCCTCTCTCAATAATAGAGGAAGCCATCCAATGAGTTAACCTTCAAACCACTCCTCTTCCTTTGTCATCTGGAGTATACCAGTATCACACTTACTAACTCTTACCTATCAACCATCTAAGCCAAAAACCTATAATTTTAACATACTATAAAATATTGTGTTTGATAACAAATAGAATGTCGCATATAAGGCCACATATTTTGCCCTCCTAGGCCTTTCGAAGATTCTCTGACATGAGACTAAACTTATAGGTACACTTCATCGAGCCCCTATAAAAGAAAAGGAATCTTGTGTGAACCCCTTTGTGTCTTCGATATATTGTTCTCACTTGTCAATGTACGGTGTATTGATTTGCATTAAAAAAAATAAAAAATTGATGCATTTTCAAAAGGTACAAAATTTATCAAATCCACAAAGGGTTGAAATTAACATGGGTGTATGCCAAACATAGATTCCGTTAAATACGGAATTGAGTTACACTAATAAAAAAGACGAGGTGATCACATTTTTAGTCAACGAGCTTCTTGTAAAAGAAGCTCAAAAAAGTATTTTCATCTTAATGCATCATATATCATTTTTGTTAAGCTCATCTCATTGAAGAATTTCAACTTTTCTTTAATCATGACATTATTTAGCCCCTTCATAGCTTAGCTCAGTGAAACCTGTAAGAAGGATTGCAGACGTAATATCGAACAAAAATAGTGCCAGGAACAATGCAATTTTAACATTTGGCGGTGGTTTCGTTAATTGCGTTTACACGTTCACGAGGCAATCCACCATTGTTAGATTGAGGAACAAGAATAAATAGCTCTCGATGGGGCCATAGGTCTTGAATACCTTCTTGTTCATATTATTACACCAGTTATACATCGAGATTTTGAGGCCAACAACATCCTAGTTAACAAAAATCACAATGCCAACATGTGTGATTCTGGGCTAGCAAAGCTTGCTTCTGAAAAGTTGAATGCTGAAATATCTACTCAGATTTTAGTAAGTAGGGATATGTTTCCCCAACATAAGCTTTTTAACATACATTAACTGATATCCCATTCCTTGATATCAGTAGCAGCAATGACTAAACGTACAATTATACTCCCTCACATATCATCACTTGATACAAATTTCACTGCATGTATGCTTTGCCACAAACATGAGAACAAAATCCTATGTTTACACTTTTGGTGTCCTAATTTTAGAGCTTTTGAGAAGTCCTGTACTTGTACTTGTAGACATGAAGAGACCTCCTAGGAAAGGCATACTCATATCTTCGGTATTGATTTTGTATCTATCTTGTTCTCTTGTATTATGTATTTTGTTAAGTACTTTTTTTTATATCTAAAATTTGATCCCAAATTGTTCATTTAATGGAAAAACCACTCATAGTTTAGTTGATGAGTAATACAACTTATTGAGGCTTACTCAAGCTTTCATATTTTGTTCAACAGTCCCCATTGACAATGGAGCAAACATGATCTTTTATTTTGAACTCTTGAACCCTTGGGATCAAACATAAGGCCATGTCTTTAGGCAATTGTGTTCATTCTTGGGAGGTTGGCACTAAAACAATGAAAATCCCCAATTAGGCTTCATTTGTCAAATAAAGGACTTGTGTGTCCATTTTAGCGCCTTCTTTAACTACCTGCAATATATCAACTAACGAGTTAAATCACATGGAACCTTCTTTGCCAGAAGAAGACCCACCTCGTTGAATGTAAAATTGAATCAATTGCTTATATCAAAGCCCTTGGAATCTAAACTAATCCTTAAGCGCATGGGATAGCAAGAAATTGGTTGTAGTCAAATACATGTATTATCTTGCTGTAGATATATGCATTATGTTTGGTTTACTATTCAAACATTTTTTGAACCTTGGAAGACATTGAGGTAATGTTGCACCAATTAGATGGCCACAAAATTTTGTGACTTTTGAAGACATTTCTAACTAGATGATTGGAGCTCTATGTGGGGTAAGAAGTCACTTCCAAATGTAATTTCTCTATCATTTCCTAATCATATGAAGGCCTAACGTTGTATTGTGAGAGAGAATAATTCCCCTCTATTGATCACTTCTAAATAAGTAGTTTTAGTTTTTAGATATACTTGGCCTTTATGCATATTTTTTTTTAAAGGAATGTTTTATTTCTTTTGTGAGTCTCTACCATACCTCATTGATAGATAGATTACTAAAAGAAGTAACTAATACACATACCTAAAGTTCATTTTAGAAAACTCAATCTCTTCATGTCTATGTGTATTTTCGTGATGTGTGAGAATGACCTTGTGATTTTGAACCTTGTACATTTGGTTCATAATGTGTGTTCAATGAGAACCACATTATTGGGCTCTCATAATTGATGTATTTTAGTCCATGATTTGAAAAGCCAATAAAGAAATAAAATTGCATAAAATTATTATTTCTTTCTTCTATGTTGTTTCCTATGCTACTTCCTTACCACACTTCCTTTGCAACATTTGGTGCAATTGCTAGTTTGAGTGACATTCACACTTGCATAAATAGTATGTCATATTATTGTGCATCATAGTGCGTCACACTTGCATAAATAGTATGCCATATTATTGTGCACCATAGTGTAATAGTTTGTCTCAATATCTCATAATATAAAGCTACTTTAATGGGTGTGGATTTTGACTGACTTTAACATATTCTTGATGATATGATCCCACTATTGGGTAAATCATTCTTCCATCCAATAAGTGAGTTGATGTCAACCTAGACATAGGTGAAGAGAGTAGTGACAACAACAACAATATAATAAAATTATAGTCATGCTTTGTTAAGGATGAATAGAACCATCCATTTTAACATATTGATGATGATGATGGATAGTCTATATTGAAACAAATATGGTCTACTAGACCTTAATAAGGTAAGAGATTAGTAGGAATTTTATAAGATGGATAATCTAAGACAAAGTTCTTTACATCTTCCACCTTACTAGTGTCACAAAAGTGATAAACTCTTTCATCCCATGTTATTTTCATAATCAACCAATAGCTAGTTTCACAATGAAGCTCATAAGAATTTCTTCTTATTTTAAGAATATCCATTTTCTTCTTAAGTTTAATCAAGAAAGAGAGATGATATTGATTTTTAAGATTGAGGTTGATGAAATCATCACAATATCTTAGTTTCTCTTTTACTACAACTTTTCTCACCCCACAATTTTATATTTCTAATATTATGCCCTAGTCTCGAAAAAGTGAGAGCTTTGACTATAGTTAGAAGGAATTTTATGAAACTCTTGGATGAGATGTTGTTTAACTTCTTATATATAATAGGAATACTCACACCCCGCCATTCAGTGGATGAAGACTTGCTTCACTAAGGAGAATCAAATAAAAAGTATTTCCTTTAATCTTGAGATTGTAGGTTTCAAATTGGTTTTGGGTTTGTTTTATCTTCTTCCATGAAGGTTACATCCAAGATTGACTAGAGCCTCATAGAAATGTTTTTTTTAATCCTATATCAAAACCAATCCTACAACTATTTTCAACCCATAATAAACTTTTCAATTTTTCTTTATCATTTTTCCAATACTATAATTCTAATTCAACTGTAAAAAAATTTATATAAAAAAACTCCCACCAAAAAATGACACTAATATATATATATGTGTTCTCTTTTTATAAAAATACATTATATCTACACCTAGA
>APFE030792675.1:0-20229 GCA_000404065.3 Pinus taeda
GAAACCCTAGGCTCTGCGCTCTGAACTCTACAGCCAATGCTTAGGTCTGCGCCCCCTGCACCTTCCAAAACGCCTTTCTTCACAGAGCCGCCGGCAGATCCGTCTTCGGGCCTCTGTTAAACCTCACGTCATGTCCTCCCCGGTGGGAGGGGCGGGACCCTTTCCCCCCCATCCTTCAGACTCTCGTTCATCGGACGGTTTCGCTACCTCGACACCCCTGTTTCCTCCAGGTCACTCCTCCGGACAAGATCAGAGCTCAGCACAGCCTGATGCAGCAGTGATACATACAGTTACATGTGAAGAGGAGGCAAACGTACCAGGGGCGTCACAACCAAAGGCGACTTCGGAAACCTGCATCCCAAAAGCCACAGAACGAATCAAAGTTGAGCTCCCCAGTCACCGAATCAATGGCAAAATACAATACATGAAGGATCACGCACTCATTGGAAAATTTCTTGGCTTCTGGCCAAATGAAAAGGCCCTACACGGATGGATCGCCTCAGAATGGAAGCCCAAAGGACAAGGCTCGCTGCTACTAGGCCCCAAAGGCTTCTTCACTGCAATATTCAACTGCCTGGAGGATAAATCCCGAATATTTGAGGGAGGTCCCTATTTCTTCAACTCATCGGGTCTCTTCCTGCGTGATTGGAAACCCAGGTTCAATCCAGATACAGAAGATCTCAGTCATGCTCCAGTCTGGATTCACATGTATTCCCTTCCTGCAGAGTACTGGAAAGAAGAAACTTTAAAGGACATCGGAGATAGCATCGGAATCTTCATCAAAGTTGCCGAGGAAACCAAAAATAGAAGATTCACCTCATATGCCAGGATCTGCATCCAGATGCATCTTAAGAAGACTCTTGCAGACTCGGTAAGTCTCTACCATGATAATTTTGAATGGATTCAACCACTAGATTATGAACACATCCCTTTTTGATGCCGCAAATGCCATGAACATGGCCATCTTTTTAGGGATTGTCCACTGACTATTCAGATCAAATCTTCTGCTAACGAGGCTAATAAAGACTCTGAAGGTTTCACTAAGGTGCCCAATCGCCGCAGGCATGCCAAAAAACATTTGCTGCTCCCTCCAGTCCTAAAAAGGCTAAATCCCAAAACAGATTTCAAATCCTCACCCATCAAGATCCCTCAGATAAAAAGCCTAAAGACTCTCAGGTCTCCCCACATCGACCGTCCTCCTCTCAGAATCTCAAAAATCCCCTGGATCCATCTTCCTCAGCGCCCTTCAGTTTCCCTCTCTCCTCGGATTCAAAAATGCCGGCTCTAGACACTGACATGCAACCTTCGGCTATGGATCTCGATGCAGCTTTAGCACTTAGTCTGCAAGAGGGGGTCACAGAGGATCATCAGAATATCCCTATAATAATGGAGGAAGACCCAGAGAATGTAAGTCTGGACGGACTGGATATTCTCAAACTTGAAACAGCATGCAAGCAAAAAGAATATAATTCAATACCCCCATGGGAAATAGATAGACTGGAAGGGGTTCTAATCAAAGCTCAACACAACAAATGCCTAGGCATACAAGCAGGTAGTCCATGGGATGGAAAGAAGATCTTAAAAGAAACAAAGAAGAGAGGGCGCAAAACTGATCTGCAAAGAACCATCATTCTAGGAGAAATCTTAATGGAATCAGGGAGATTCCCGAAGTTGACGAAGTTCTACAAGCCCCAACCCCACTGTTCCTCATGAAGCTCATCTCCTGGAATATGTGTGGGCTCAATAGCCCCTCAAAACACAGAATGTTAAAAAACATGATACAGTTAGAGAAACCAGCTGTCATTTTTCTACAAGAAACAAAAAGTACTAATGCGGCCCTTGAAAGGATCCTCAACAAAGCATGGAACGGCAGTCGTTCAATTTTAGTGGATGCGGTAGGAGCCTCTGGTGGGCTATCAATAGTCTGGAACCCGCAGATTCTTATGCTTCAAGATTTTCATGCCACTCATAATTTCATTCAAGCTACATTTCATCTCATCGGGATGGATTTTCACGGTCTTCTCACCAACACCTACTTCCCGCAAGATTCACATCACAAATTAGAAGTGTTGGATGCACTAACAGCTCTGAACTCTACCAGACAGTACCCTCTATGGATTAGCGGGGGATATTTCAATATAATCACGAATTTAGGGGAAAAAAAGGGAGGGCGCATGAAGTTAGAAGATGACAGCATAGGATTCAAAGATTTCATTCAAAGCAATCAGCTCATAGACACCCAAACCTCTAATGGCACATACACATGGACAAACAAACGCAGGGGTATACATAATATTGCTTCTAGGCTCGATCGCTTTCTTATTTCAGATAATGCCATTCATTTGGGAGGAGATTTTCATGCCTCCATTTTACCTCAAGGCGGCTATGATCGCTGGCCCATAATGCTGCAATGGAGGCGTCTGGGTAAACACTGCAATCATCCTTTTCGCTTTGAGGCCTTCTGGTCCACTCATCCTGACTTTAAAGGGGTGGTCCGAGCGGCCTGGAGATCCTTTTTCCCCCCCAGTAGGTGCAAAGATGTTCCAATTCCAACAGAAACTCAAACACCTCAAGCAAGTGCTTAAAGTCTGGAACAAAACCCAATTTGGGAACATTATGGACACCCGGCAAAAATTGGAGCAGAGTATGTGTACACTTCAGCAAACCATTATCCTAGAGGGCAGAACAGAAGAACTAGCAGATAAGGAGCAATTCCTCTGGACAGAAATAGAGGCTCGTAGGCTACAAGAGGAAATCCTTTGGCGCAAAAAATCCAGAATAAGGTGGCTAAAGGAAGGGGAAAAGAACACAAAATTCTTTCATCGATCCACCATTCAACGACGAATGCACAACAATATTGCTTTCATTAACAACAGTCAAGGGGAGAGATTAGAAAAGCATGAAGACATTGAAAAGGAATTCAAAGATTACTTCCAGGAAGCGCTCAAAGAACAAACAGGGAGTAGATCAGCAGCCATCAGAGTAGTCATGCAGCACATCCCCAAGATAATCACGGAAGATCACAATCAATATCTACTAAAACCAGTCTCCATGCAGGAGGTAGAAGAGGCAATGGCTCATATAAAAGATGGTAAGGCTCCTGGACCTGATGGTTTCACCTCCAATTTCTTTCATGAGTTCTGGGAATTGATCAGTACCGAAGTTTGGAAATTGGTGGAAGAATCTCGCTCTATGCACTGGCTCCTACCTTCCCTTAATGCCACCTTCATTGCTCTGGTACCTAAGGGGGAAGAATCAAACACGCTAGACAAATTCAGGCTGATTGCCCTCTGTAATGTCATCTATAAACTTATATCCAAAGTGGTGGAAAATAGGCTCAAACCTCTTCTACCTCTTCTCATCCTTCCGAAACAGACGGGATATGTCGAGGGGCGTCAGATAATGGATGGCATTATTCTTTCTAATGAGGTGATCCACTCTTTAAAAATCCTTAAAAAACCAGGTATGATAATGAAGCTTGATCTTTCCAAAGCTTTTGACAAGCTCAGTTGGGAATATATTCATCAAATGTTGTTAGCCTTCGGCTTCAATGCCACCTGGACCCGTTGGATTATGAATCTCATCACCTCTCCCTGCTTCTCAGTTCTCCTCAATGGCTCGCCTTCTTTGCCCTTCCGTTCATCGAGAGGCATACGTCAAGGGGAACCCCTTTCCCCCTTCATCTTTGTTCTCATGGCGGAAGGACTCAGTCGCCTCCTTCATCATGCTGTTTCCTCTCAAGCGATCAAAGGCATAGCGCTTCATGGACTCCACCCCTTATCCCATCAACAGTTTGTTGATGACACGATGCTCTTTGGTCATCCTTCGTCTTCCGAAGCCAAAACCTTTAAAGCCCTACTCGAGCTGTTCTCTGAAGCCTCTGGAACCTCGATCAATGCATCCAAATCCCAGCTCTTCTTCTTCAATACCCCTGTCTCCACTCAAAGAAACGTTGCTCGCATCCTTGGATTATCCATTGCCACGCTTCCATCCAAATACTTAGGCGCTCCTCTAATGGTCCCTGCTCTCAAGCATGCGTCTTGGCGTACGCTGCTGGACAAATTGGAAGCCAGACTTTCCTCTTGGACCTATCGACCGCTCAACATAGCTAGTCGGCTCATTCTGATCAAATTCGTCCTCCAAGCTATGCCTCTGTATCTCTTCTCTATATTAGCAGCTCCCAAATGGGTTCTCAAAGCAATTCGTAACCTTCAAAGAAGTTTTCTATGGGGATCTACAGGGCTCAACAGGAAATGGGCCCTTGTTAAATGGACAGAAGTCTGCCAGCTGAAATCCAATGGTGGACTAGGACTACGGGATCCCCTTCAAAGCAACTACACTATGGGAGCAAGAGTATGGTGGAATTGGTTAGTAAAACCACACATTCCTTGGGCAAAGCTATGGCAAGCCAAATATGCGCCCGGAAGTCATTGGGACAAACTAATTAGAATTATTCCTAGTATCTCAGGCTCCATGATTTGGAACGCAGCCAAAATTCATAGTGCCTTCATCCAAAAGAACAGCTTCTGGGAAGTTCACTCGGGGAATTCGGTGCGGTTTTGGGAGGATTCATGGCAGCAGCTACCAAAACTTGCCTCGATTTTCCATAAACCTCTCTGGCAGAACCATATGCAGGACACCAATCTTATTAATGTCTCTCAGTTTTGGCAGTAGCAAGCGCTTCAAGATTTCCAACAGTGGAAACCCGCAAGCTCTTGGAAGACGGATTGGCATGGCGACACCTTCACAGATATTAAACAAGAGCTAAGTCACAGGAAAATTAAGCATTCAAATCAGAAGGACAAACTGAGGTGGGGATACACTACAAAAGGGACCTTCACTACCAAAGAAGCTTATACATTACGTTATGCGCATGGCCATACCGATAAAGATCAGCTATGGAATCACATCTGGCAGTCCAGACTCTGGCCCAAGGTATCTACCTTTCTTTGGCTCTTAATCAAAAATCGCATCCTCACCTGGGATAATCTCCAAAGAAGGGGCTTCATTGGCCCCTCAAGATGCCTTAACTGCTCTCTCCAACCGGAGACCATTCTGCATCTTATGGAAACCTGTCCCCTTGCAGCTCAGCTCTGGGAGAAAATCGACCAATGTAATCAAAGAGTAGGAAACCATCAGGGGGACATAGCAAACACTCTGAGAACCTGGCCCAAGCAACCGTATCAAAGCCCCATTCTGAACTCTTTATGGAACCTCATTCCAGGGTTTCTTTACTGGACTTTATGGAAGGAACGGAACAACAGAGTCTTCAACAATAGTAAACGACCTGATGAAATCCTCTGGCTTCTCTTAAAGCAAAATCTCCAAGAAACTTTGGCGCTTCGTTCATGGCAAGAAACCGATTGGCCAACCTCCCCTCAAGAGCAGCTCATCTGGAACTCCTGGAATCTTAAACTATCCTGCGCCCCTTCTGATATTTCCAGTCCCTCTCCCAAGTCCGTCTCCCCCTTGCATTGGTCCCCCCCTGCCATCTCCTCTTTCAAATTGAACTTTGATGGAGCAGCTAAAGGAAATCCTGGACCAGCAGGATATGGAGGAGTAATCAGAAATGACAGAGGAGTAGTCCAGTACATATTCTATGGTTCGATAGGCAAAGACACTAACAATGTCGCGGAATTGGAAGGCTTATGGAAAGGCATATGCATTGTTGATCAACACAGTTTCTACCCGCTAGAAGTAGAGGGAGACTCCTTGATCCTCATCAATGTAGCTACTAGAATTCAAGCAGGCACCTCAACTGCCAAAATTGCCTCCAGTTGGAGATTGTTCAGCAGGCTCGAAATACTGGAGGAGAGGCTCAGGCGACCCAACTGCATCATTTTCAAGCATGTAAGGCGTTCCGCCAACCAGGTAGCAGATATATTGGCCAACCAAGGGGTTGACATGCAACGCCCTCCTTACTCAGGCACTCTCAATGACTCAGAGGATATACAACTCCAACAGGAATGCCATTCTTTGGCAATTCAGGATATTCAATCCCCGGCTGCGGGTGAATATTAAGGAAATTAATGCGGGGGTGGCCTTCCCACTGGGCAAGTGGCAGCCCAGATCCGCTAGCTGTAAGGGAGATATACGGGCCTGCCACCCCCGTCCTGTTAAACTCAATGCAGGCCTTTACTCCGCCCTGCAATTTGTCGTCAACCGCATTATAGTCTGCCCTCGATTCGCCTCTCTGGTGTTCAGCTTGCAGTCTTCCTGTGTTGGAATGTCCAGTGCTTGGGACGTCGCTCTGAGGCTTATTAAGAACCAACCTCCGCTAGTTATGCCTCATTTGAGGTCTGTTCATTGCGCAATCTGGCTGTGGATGCTTTGTTTCTTCGATTTGATTCTGGTGCTTGGGCCTTGGCAGCGGACTCTAAGCTTTAGACCTCAGCCCTCAGCACAGAAGGCCTTGGTCTTTTCCTTTGGGCACTCTGGCTCTCTTGTCTGCAAGCACCAGTTTGTTTTTGTTCCCACTGCGCCCCTCGGCGCTCCTGGTGACATTCCGGGCCAGCTCTTTGTGGTAAGTCTCGCCCCGCCCCTCTGTGTTCCTTCTGATTTGTATTCGTTGCCCTTTGTGCTTCTGTCTACTATTAATCCTTTGTGCAAGGTCAATTGGCTCTCTGCGAATTGTGGTGGGCGGCGGACTAGTTCTTTGTACAGCCCCTGTTTCAGTGTCTCTCCAGAATTCCGCGTGAACGGCTCCGCCTTATTAGTCGAAGGGGTGGGTCTCGGGGAGGAGCCAGAGGAAGAGCTTCCCCTCAGCGCTCCTCTCCCTCAATGGATTCCCCCTCTGAAGAAGTTAACTCCCATGGGGCAAGGCGAGGCCTAGGCCGTGCAGCTGCGTGTTCGCACAGCTCTCACCCCTCAACCCGTTTTCGGTTCCCCTGCTCCTTGGACAATGCGACTTATTTTGTGTCGGTGCGGATTGAGAAGTGCGAAAACGCAGCTTCTCCAGAAGCCCCTGCGGAGCCTAGGCCACCTTCTCTTGTTCAATGTCCAAGATTTCAGCCTGCGGAGGCCTCGGGTGCGGTGGCAGGGCCAAGTGAGCCGGCAAAGGATGACGCTCCTTACACAGATACGAGTGCGTCAAATCAGTATGGTTGCAGAATTGTTGAGGAGAAACCATCCACCTCCGTGGATGCTTGAGCTTGTCTCCTTGCCATTTTGGGGGTCGTTTTTGCAATTTCATGATGTGTGTTCGGCTACTCCAGTGCACAGTGTTCGTCGTGGGACAGTTTTTTATCCATTCAGGTCTGTTCAGGTCAAATTCGGTCTTCATCTTCGTCTATGTTTGTTGTTCTATCTATGTATGTTTAAATCTCCGAACAAAGCCCGGGATAGTGGCTTTTGGTATGTGTCAAATGGTTTGGATTTCAGTGGGTTCCGGATTGTGTCCAATTGTAAGTCTTTCAGTCTTGGTTGGTGTCAATTGTCTATCCCGCGTATGTTGGACAAGTCAGTTTTCAAAGGAAGTTTCATCTTCCAGTGTTAAAGTCCTGCTGTAACCATCTCAGCATGGTGAATTTTGAGGTTAGCCTCGGTGTAAGCTTTTTGTAATCTTTTTTGTATAATAATAGAAGTAGCCTAAATTACAAAAAAAAATACCATTGTTAAAAAAAAAAAAAAATGTAATTTTAACCCAAAAAAATGGTGTTGATGCAACATCGACATTTTTCGTTTTCAAGGTGTTTTTTCACGTTTATTGCACAAAAAAATGGTTTTTAATTGTTGTTAAAAAAAATGGAATTTTAAACCTAATACTTACAAAAAAAAAGTGGATGCAACATCAACACTTCATTTTCGGAGTGTTTTTTCATTATTTTTGCGCAAAAATAAAGTATTTTGAGCTAGAGTTCTTGTTTTGATATTACAGTTTTCATTAATTTGGTAACTTTGTTATATGTCTCCAATGATTTCTGAGACATGTGTGCCAAAGAGGGCATTAGGAGAGAGCTTACAACACCCCATAACCCTCAACAAAATGGAGTGTTTGAAAAGAAAAATCGTAGCATAGTTGGAGAGGCCAAGGCCATGTTGCATGACTAAAGGTTGGTCATGTTCTTGTGGGCAAAGGCATGCAACACTATAATATTTCTGCAGAACAAGAGCACACATAGAGTGCTTGGACAAGTTACTACTACGGAGGTTTTCACAGGCAAGAACCCTGATGTTTCACTTATGCATCTTTGGAACATGAGTTTACTGCCATATACCCAAAGAGAAATGGAAGAAGTTGGAGTCCACAGTTGAAAAGGGAATTTTTGTGGGTCACTGTGAAACACCTTAGGCATACAAGGTGTACATACCATCACTCAAGAAGATATTCATCAGGCGGGACATGAATTTTTTAGAGAACCAAGCTCTAAGGGAGTCATTGGAGTGAGGGCATGTTGGAGTGCCTGAGAAGGAGCTTCTCACTCCCAAGCAGGAGTCTCATCCAATACCATAGACTGAGTCTCAACAAAGTGGCAAGCAGGTCGTATAGTGGGATGAAAAGGACTCATTACAAGATGAGGAGAGGCTAAGATGAGTGGAGGCAATCACTCAGTGAATGACTCCCAGCAAAGGGAGGATGAGAGTCAAGTGAGTTTGGAGGTTGATTAAGGAGGCCAAGGAATGAGCTGAGACTACCAACTCTACATTGGAAAAATGAGTTGCCATAGGGCTATACCAGATACATGGCACTAATGACTAAGTTGTTTGACTGTAGCCTTCTTATTATGAGGAGGTAGCCTCTCAACAGGTTTGGCAGGGTGCCATGGTGGAGTAATATTCCTCCATCATGAAGAACGATGTCTGGGAGATTGTGCCACCCATAGGGAAAATTAGTGGTAGGGTCACATTAGGTGTACAAGGTGAAGCATGGAGCAAATGGGAGTGTGAAGAATTGCAAGGCCAGGTTTGTGGCCAAGGGCTTCTCATAGGTTGAGGGAATTGACCATGAAGAGATATTTGCTCCAGTGCCTTGTTATTCATTCATCAGAACAATTTTGGCACATACACATAAAATGGGGTGGAAGATCCACTAGATGGATGTGAAGACAACATACCTCAACAAAGTGGTTGAAGAGGATATTTATATGGAGCAACTAGAAGGGTTGAAGGCTTTCAACGGAGAAACTCACGTCAATTTGCTAAAGAGAGTTCTTTACGAACTCAAGCAGGGGCCAAGGGCATGGTACACTAGCATTAACAACTATCTTCAAGGATTCGCTTGACTAAAAATGAAGTAGATGCCAACCTATACTGCATCACAATTAAAGGGTTTATGCTCATTCTAGTGCTCTATGTTGATGATCTTATCTTGATTGGAGCATACAACTTGATCCAAGATTGCAAGGCAAATCTTGCAAGAGAGTTTGAGATTAAGTACATGGGGATTATGCATTATTTCCTTGGGTCGGAAGTGTAGCATGGTGATGGGGAAATCTTCTTAGGGAGGGGGAAGTACACTATAAAGATTGTTAGGAGATTTCATATGCAATATTGCAAGCCCATGACCATGCCTCTAGTAACAAACTAGAGGAAGGTGGACGCTAGTAAAGCAGAGTGAGTACATGCCAAGTTGTACAGGTAGCTCATTGGATCATTGATGTACTTACTTAACACACGGCCTGACATATGTTTTGCAGTGAACTAATTGAGCCAGTTCATGGTGGAACCTACCAAAGTTCACTTGGTCGCTGCCAAAAATGTCATGAGGTATCTCAAAGGCATGATAGATTATGGGTTATGGTATAAATAGGTTGATGGAATGAGGCTTGAGGCCTTCACAGATGCAGATTGGGTAGGGAGCTCCACAAATTGGAAGAGTACTTCAGGTTGTGTCTTCACATTGGGTCAACACTTGTTTTCTGGTTCAGTAGGAAGCAAAGATCAGTTGAACTCGGTTCGGTAGAGACCAGATGCATGGTTGCTAGCTTGGTAGCTTGTGAAGGCATCTCGACGAAGAAGTTGCTTGTGGGACTTTTCAGGCAGGAATTGGAGCCCATAGTGATTTACTGTGACAGTCAATTTTTTATTAAGCTCTCTAAGAATCCAATTTTTCATGATCGTTCTAAGCACATTGCGATTATGTACCATCATCTCAGAGATTGTTTGTGAAAAGGGATAATAAAACTATCGTACATTCCCAAATATGAGAAAAAGTTGCAAATGTCTTGAAGAAGGCCTTAGTCAAAGGTAAATTCATGTTTTTCTGAGTTAAATTGGAGGTTGTTCAAAATCTATTTCTTGCTAAGAGGGAGTGTTGAAAATGTAGCGAAGTAAGGTCTTATGACTTGTGCTTTAGCCAATGAAAATCTTGAATTGTCTTTCTCTAGCATGAATTTAAATTCATAAGATAAACTTCAGTGTGATAAGTTGATTTCTAGCTCACTATAATGGTCATCAATATATTGCATGGAGCTTCAAGTTGTTGAGTCTTCTTCAATTAAACTATAGGATGAGGTGGCAGAGACAAGTCCATTTAGGACAAATTAAGATTGCAATTACAAGTTCAAGTTAGGATGAGTTAAGAATTCAGAGACAAGTGAAGAGAGGGCAAGATTAGTCCTCAATTAACTTAATTCACAACTAGAGGAAATCAAGGAGCAACTGGAGCTAGTTAAAGTGCCACTGAGACTTGCTCTAGTTAACTAGCAAAAGGAACTCATTACATTTGTGTGAACAGAAAATCAAACTTGGCCTCCTTGCATGAATTGAAAATCTATCAAGGCAAGAGAAGGATGGAGGCACAGATTGATGATTCATTGTTATTGGCAAAGCGCATTGGTTGAAGAGTGAAGATCAAAATTTGAAGAGCAGAGGCCGAGCCTAGTTTTAACAAGAAACAATTGTGTGTGTAGCATAAGATCTTCTCAAGGCAAGGCCGAGAGAAGTGATCCTGGAACAAGCCGAGAGAAATTGTGGAGCTGAAATTGATTTCTCAAAGGTTATTTTCTAACTGCAGTATCAGCATATTGAATTTTTAAAAGATCTATTAGCACAAAGAAAAATCAATAAAAGCCCACAACAAAGAAAGCAAGTTATCCCATTTGGGTTTCCAAGGTAAAACATTGGTGTCAAATTTATGTGTGCATGTTTTTTTATCTCAATTGTTTTTCGTTGCATGTTGAATGTTAAGAAACTTTATCTTTGTGAAAGTTAATTTTGGTTTCAGTTTTTAGTTGCCTTGTTTTTCAATAGATTCATCAAAGTAGTTGTAGAGTTCGAAGAAAATTATCAAGTATCATATCCATTTCCTTCACGAAAACAATTTAAAGAGCTTGAATCCAAACTTTTGGACTCAAAATGTTGGTTTGGGAAAAGATTGGATGCATCCAACAAACCAGATCACATTCTGGATTGTAGTGATGAAGATAAAGAGAAAACACCAACTACTTTAGGGTTGTTGTAGAAAAAATCAGAAGGCATTGCTATAAAATTTTGAGTATCAGCAAACTTTTTTTGTGTTTTATTTGGCAATGGCTTGGCAAAAGATACATTTTGGATAGACAACTCTATCAAAGACCATGGCAAGGAACGATTTTATTTCATGGGTGGAAGAGGGGGATTATTATGGTAGTATATCACATACCGTATATCTGACCCAAGTGGCTGGAGCATACAAACGCCTTAATTATAGAAAACACGAATAGATATATTTATTAATGATTGAATAATTGTTACAATTGTGGGAAACCCTCGCTTAAATACAGCCATAGGTGCCTCTTGGTGAATGGGAATGAATTTTTATCATGCCCTTTTCCTAATTACTTACTAATTACAAACTATTTGATTTTATATAGCATTTCCTTGCCCTTGAAAATATGCTTTGTCCTTAAAGCATACGTAACAACGGGTATTGTTGACGAAATGCTTTTGTCTCCCAAGAAGCTCCTTCTTCTGGTAAGTCCGTCCACTTGATTAGGTATTCATTGATTACTCGTGATCGCAATTTTTCCCCTGATGGAGATGATTCCTTCTGGTTCTAGAATGACCATTCCTTTGTCATCGAAGATCGGAAGTGTTGTTTGTGTTGATTGATGTTCGCCAAGTACCTTTTTAAGGAGGGATACATGGAAAACATTGTGAACACAACTTTTATCAAGAAGGTTGAAACTGTATGCTACTGGGCTAATCTTTTTGTTGATTTGGTACAGTCCATAAAACCTTGGTGCCAATTTGTCTTTTCCCTTTTTTTTTAAGGACAACTGCTTATAACACTGAAGTTTAACAAATACCCATTCTCCAACTTTAGATTCTCTCTTAGTTCTATTTCGATCAGCTTGTTGCTTCATACAATTTCTTGCATTATTTAAATTTTATTTTAGAGTTTGGACGACTTTTTGGGTTTCTTCTAACTGGTTTTTAATAGCTGGAAGTTTCGCCTCGATGATAGCAAAGTCCTTCCATTTCGGAGGTTCAGAACTGTACAAAACTTGAAATGGAGTCATTTTTGCTGACATGTGGTAAATAGAATTGTACCACCATTCAGCGAGATGTAACCACTGAACCCACTTATTTTGTTTGTTTGTGGCATAACAATGTAAGTAAGCTTCTAAACATTTCTTAACAACCTATGTTTGGCCATATGTGTGAGGATGGTAGGTTGAACTCATGTTGAAATGAGTTACTATATGTTTGAAAAATTGCTTCCAAAAATTACCCTTAAATTTAGCATATCTATCGCTCACAATGACCTTGCGAAATCCATGTAGTTTGTAAATATTTTTGAAAAATATATCAGTGATTTGTTTTGTCGAGTCTGATTTCCTCATTGCAATAAAGTGAGCATACTTGGTGACTTTGTCAATTACTACAAGAATTTTATCTTTACCATCAGACATGGATAAACCTTCAATAAATTCTATTGATATTTCATCCCATTTCTAATTCAAAATGTTTAAGAGATGTAGTCAAGGTGTCATAATATTTTCATTTTTATTCCTCTAGCAATTATCGCATTCCGCTACATATATTTGGATATCATTACTCATTCCCTTCCAAAATAATGATTGGTGTGCAATATAGTAGGTTTTGAAGAATCCTACATGTCTGGCCGACAGTAAATCACACGACTCTTTGAGAATCTTGGTTTTAAATTTGGAATCTGAATTCAAATAGATTCTTCTCTTGTACCATAGAATATCATTCTTGAATTCAAATTTTGAATTCTGAGGAAAATTATTGATTATAACACTTGTTTCTAGATCTTTTGCATATTCACTTTGAATCTCATTAAGCCATTGGGGAACAACAACTGAAACTGCAAGTAATGATGGTCCTTCGTCTTTCCTAGGTAGAGCATCATCTACTACATTATCTTTCCCTTTCTTGTGTAATATATCCATGTCGAAGGCGGCGATTTTTTCTATCCATTTTTGTTGTTCTGTAGATAGCATTTTCTAATGGAGGAGATGTTGAAGATTATTATGATTTGTTCGTATTAAGAACTTACTTCCCAAGAGATACTGTCTCCTTTTGGCTAATGTGTGCATAATAACAAGCATTTCCTTATTGTATGTAGACCTGAGACATTCTTGCTTATTGAGCTTCCTACTTTCAAATGTGATTGGATGACCATATTGCATTAGTATTGCTTATATGCCAAAACCTAAAGCACGACACTCAATTACAAATGGTTTTGAGAAGTCTGGAGTTGTCAATACAGGGGCATTAGACATCACTTCCTTCAGGTCTTCAAAACACTATTATGCTTCATCATTCCATCGAAAAGAGTTCTTTAGAAGATTCGTTAGGGGTGCGGTTATATGGCCCATATTTTTCAATTTATCTTCAATAATAATCAGTCAGCCCTAACAATCCTCTTAGTTTGGAGATATTAACTAGTTTGGCCATTCCCTTATAGCCTTGATCTTGTTAAGATCCACTTTTACTCCTTCCTTGGATATTATGCCTGAGATACTCTACTTCTTCTTTCCTAAAAGTGCATTTAGACTTCTTGGCATAAAATTGATGTTTTTCTAATACAATAAGAACTTGTTCCAAATGTTGTAGGTGTTTCTTCCATGTTTTACTATAACTAGAATGTCATAAAACAATACTAACACAAGCTTCTTTACATATGGGCAGGATAGCTTGGATTGTTGTTGGTTGTAAGATTCCATTCTAGGGTCCTCTAACAGAACTAAATTTCTCTAATTTCAATACAATAAAACGGGAAATAATTTATTTCCAACTAAACATTTAATCGATGATAATTTACCATTAAAAACTATTTCCTACAATTAAATAGTGAGCATTTCATTTCAATCACTTACATGAGTAATCTATAAATAGAAGAATACATGTTCCGAAAGCCTGGTTGAGATGCTCCTGATCTCCTGATCCTGCTAAGATGCTGCTCTTGACTACCGATTGGATTTACCTCCCAGCCAACTAGGAAGTATTTCCTAGCCCAGGAAACCTCCACAGGTTCCCTAGCCCTCCGAGCCCAAGTCCAACCAGATGTAGTGTGTCCAAGATAAACAATACTCTTCTTCTCTCCCTTCTCCCTTCTCCACCTTACTCTCAAAACAAATCCTCCAAAACCACAACCAAACCAAAACCAAAAGCAAGACCAAGGATCCCCTCTCCTCCCCTCATCCTTCCCCTTTTATGCCCCCTTCCTATCTCCACCTCAAACACCTCTCATTGATGTCATAACTACCCCCTCATCCTTACATTTGACTTATCTTCTCCCAAGTAAATTTAAGAAGACATTTTGGAGATGAGATATGAATATATAATTTGGTAATTAATTGGAGAGGACCATGTCTTCTCCCAAGTAAATTTGAGAGGACATTTTGGGGATGATATATGAATATATAATTTGGTAATCAATTGGAGAGGACCATGTCTTCTCCCAAGTAAATTTGAGAGGACATTTTAGGGATGAGATATGAATATATAATTTGGTAATTAATTAGAAAGGACCATGTCTTCTCCCAAGTAAATTTGGGAGGACATTGTGGGGATGAGATATGAATATTTAAATTGGAATAAATGGAAGGAGACCATATCCTATCAAAATTTAAATTTGAGGAAGTAAGTTGGGAATTGAATAATAACAAAAATTTATATCAATAATAAATTTACAATTTCACCAATGTAGGTATGTACCAATATTTCTTGATAATTATAAGTCAGTATTTTAAGGTAATTTAAACACGAGCAAAATTTGCATGATAAGATTAAGTAGGGCATTACATACACTCCTCCTTCAGAAAACTTCGTCCCGAAGTTAGAGTCTAAAAGATACAAGGAATTCGAAGCAGTTTGGCAATAAGGCATAACAAAATAGAGAGAGAGTTATAGTAGTAAAATTTGATAAGTCAAACAATGACATCGTGTTCCATCAAGAGTCTCCAACTGATATATATCTTCCTATCCTTCCTGGCCTACTTTCGTTCCCACCCTATCCATCTTCTACTGCTATATATGGTGGCATCGTTATACCAATCTAACCACTAATAAAACCAATATGGCAGAAGCATCGACTATATCGACCTAACTTCCCCAGCAGGCAACTGGCAATTGTCATCACACATCTAGGGAAGCGTGTCCACCACTGCCCTCCCACGATTTCAGGTTTGGAGGTTACACGGTGGGAAATACCTCCACCGCTCCTCACAACTAGGTTCAACACCCTAATATGGACCACACTACAGCACTGGTTGGATACTTGTCATTGAATAATCCAGTGAGGTAGCCTTGTCACCTGTCATTCACATTTTACCCATGTCATAAGAGTGCATATACAGTAGATACAAAATGTAATAGAACATTGTACATTATACCTTTCCTCATGAGATGTCTCAACCTTCCCCCAATGGAAGAGTAGATCTTGGCTGTCATATAGTTCTTTCCAATCTGCAGGTTAGCTCTCATTCATGCATTTATATGATATAGATAAGTGATCTTAAACATCGTGTTATTAAGTCTAGTATCCACGTGTCAATATTTCAGTTCATACTAGAAATAAATCATACTTTCACTAAGTCATTCATTAAATAAATCATATCCACTTGAGCCATACATGAAACAACAATAATTCTAATAAGTCATGCACTAGATAATTCATCACCAAGTGAGTCATACGTTAGGCCATACATCAAACATTTCCATCATCAATACCAAATCCATCAAATGATTTATATAAGTAGTTTCATGTGTCCAACAAAATGCATCAACATTACATAACGTTCATAAATAAATAACATGGAACTGTAAAATAGAACCTTAGCATAGGTAGTTGTCATAGTCAGAAATGGGCATCACAGATGCTCAAAAAGTGAGGGGTAGTCACAACGTATAGTCTCTGCATCCTCCCAGGTAGCAGATCCTGGGCTATACTTGTCCCACTAGACCTTACCTTAGTACACCATGTGACGTCTGAGTTGTCGAACCCTATAGTCCAATATGCGTAATGTTTCAACCACTATGGTTCCCATGTCTGAAACCTGCAATTCCCTCCAATCCAGTTTGTGAGATTCATTATAAACATAATGTCATAAAATAGATACATGAAAAACATCATGAGTTTTATGCAAATGGGGTGGCAGTACAAGACGATAGGCAACTGGTCCAATCTTCTCCTTGATCCTAAAAGGTCTTACGAACTAAGGTGACAACTTTGTCCCTTTCCCAAACCAAATGATGCTTTTGTTGGGTCGGATATGAATAAAAAATTGGTCCCCTACTTCATAACTGCAATCAATCCTATGTGAATCAACGTAACTCTTCTGCATATCTTGTGCTTCCTTTAACCTTTGTCAAATTTTCTTTACCTGTTCCTCCATTTATTGAACTAATTATGGCCCAACTATTACTTGGTCCTCAAACTTTTCCCAACTCAATGGCGTCCTACATGGCCTTCCATATAGAGCTTGATAAGGAGGCATCCTGATTGAACTGTGGTAACTGTTATTATAGGCAAACTCTACCAATGGTAAGTACCTTTCCCATTGAGTCTGATTATCCACGACGTATATCCTAAGCATTTCTTCCATACCCTGATTTACTCTTTCAGTCTGCCCATCTGTTTCTGGATGATATCCAGTGCTCAGGTTCAACTGAGTCCCTAGTGCTAACTACAAACTTGTCTAAAACCTAGATGTAAATCGAGAGTCTCTATCAGAAATGATCTTTGTGGGTAACCCGTGTAGTCAAATAACTTCACTTATAAAAACTTGTGCCACATCAGTAACATCATAAGTGTCTCTTACTAGAATAAAATGGGCACTTTTGGACAATTTATCAACTATAAACAATATAGCATTGTGCCTTTGTGGCGTGAGTGGCAAACCCACAACAAAATCTATGGAAATTACCTCCCATTTAGACATAGGGATGTCATGTGATTGTAGGAGTCTTGTTGTATGGCAATGATCAACATTCACTCGTTGACATTCAAGACATTTGGCGACAAACTGGACTATGTCGTGCTTCATGCTTGCCCAAAAGAAGAGTTTCTTCGTGTCCGCGTACATCTTCTTTACTCCAGGTTGTGCACAATAGAGTGCTCTATGTGACTCTTTGAGGATGGTCCTTCTTATACCCCCTTCCTTAGGTATGTATATTCTCCCTTGAAATCTCAATAGTCCATCTCGTTCGAGGACATATCCCTCAAACTTTGGTTATATCTACTTCCGCTCTGGAGTGCTGAGATAACCTTTAGATACCAACCATATTCAAAGAGTTTCTCCAAGGTACCAACCATCTTCAAAGATTTTCTCCAACACACATTCCCTCAAATTTACCTTTAAGGCTTCTAGGGAGAAGGTTCATGGCCTCCTGCTTAGTGCATCAGCCACTACATTCTCCTTTCCCTTGATGTATGAGAGCTCAAAATCATACTCACTCATGAATTTTCTCCACCGCCTTTGTCTAGCATTCAAATCCCTTTGAGTGAAGAGATGCTTCAAGATTTGATGATCTATTCTTAACTCAAATCTTCTCCCAACAAGGTAGTGTCTCCTCGGTTTCAAAGCTAACATCACTGCTACTAATTCTAAGTCATGGGTAGCATACAACTCTTTGTGCTTCTTCAATTTTCTAGACGCGTAAGCTATTACTTTGCCTTCTTGCATCAATACTGCACCCAATCCTTGCTTCGAAGCATCGATGTAGATAGTGAAGTCTTTTTCCATGTCTGGTACTCGAACGATCAATGCACTAGTTGGTAACCTCTTTAGTTCTATGAATGCGGTGTCACATGCATATGCCCATTCATACCTTACCCCCTTTCGTTATAATGTGGTGATGGGTTTTGCAATCCTCGAAAATCCTTCCACAAACCTGCCATAATACCCTGTTAGCCCCATAAAACTACGTACCTCATGAAAAATTTTCGGTACTAGCCAATCCATTATGGCCTTCACCTTTTCCGGGTCAACTAAAATCCCTACTCCTTAAATGATGTGCCCAAGGTAATGAACCTTCTTCTGAAGTCAATATAATTGACTTTCCCTTAAGCAAGTTAATACAACCCTTAGGTGCTTTTC
The DNA here is from genome assembly GCA_000404065.3 of Pinus taeda. Lineage (NCBI taxonomy): Eukaryota > Viridiplantae > Streptophyta > Pinopsida > Pinales > Pinaceae > Pinus > Pinus taeda. Next base: position 18,492 of record APFE030792675.1, read on the forward strand.
ATGCTCCTTTTCATTCTTGGAATACACAAGAATGTTGTCCAAAAATACTTGCACAAATTGGTCCAAATACTTCCTGAACACACCATTCATGAGGCTCATGAATATTGTTGGTGCATTGGTCAAACCAAATGGAACAACTACGAACTCATAGTGCCTAAACCGAGTTCGAAATGTAGTTTTTGAGATGTCCTCTTCCTTAATCCCAATTGGTGGTATTCAGATCGTAGATCGATCTTTGAGAAAACTGTTGCTCCCTTCATTTGATCAAATAGGTCAGCTATTCGAGGTATTGGGTACCTATTCTTTATTGTGGCTCTATTCAAGTTCCTATAATATATGCATAGCCGTAAGGAACCATCCTTCTTTTTGAAAAAAATCATTAGTGCACCCCAAGGTGAAATACTAGATTTGATAAATCCCAAGTCTACGAGCTCTTTTAACCTCATATGCAACTCACAAAGTTCTGGAGTTGTCATCCTATAGGGTATCTTAGATATTGGTTTTGCACCAGGTTTTAGGTTGCTGTAGGGCTACCCCCACACAAACCCACAAATTGTGTAAGAATGCATAACACAATTGTCCTAGGAAATCGACTCACAAAGGAGTCAAAACTTCATATTTATATATGGTTAAGTCCCTTCACCACCATTTCCTTTGTATCGGAACCCAATCACCCCACCTGAATCACCTACTGGGACTTTCAAACAGGCCTCAAGCCTTTGTTTAAGCCTTTGTTAAAGTCTTCCTTCCTTATCCTTCTATCGGGAATTAAAAACTCTTCAGCACCTTTACATAACCCCTTAACCGCATATGTATATAACCACCCTCTCATAATGCTCCTATGGAGGCTCTTGGTTAATACATATTAACACACAAATTACATATCGTGCTAAATCCTTTTAAATCCATTTACAAAGGGAAACTTTGCCCAACGCATACAGCGGACTTCAAATTCATTAAACCCGTGACTATATTTGTCGTCGGGTCCACTTCCTATAGCCGCTCCACAGTCCTGCACTACATTAAGGCCCGATATTTAATTAGATGATATTTTCGATCGCCAATTAGTGCTTAATCGCTATCGGTGTATTGCCCCTTACTATTTCATAGTCGCTTAGACCTTGGTTTCTCCGATATGTGATGAGCGATCAGATCTAGACCGTCGATCTGATGTCAGATCCAACGGTTGTCGCTCAATCACAATATCACAATCACTTTATTCAAAGGCCCATTCCAGTCCTCGTCTCAATGGTTTCCACCAATGCGATAAGATTTTGACCATTGATCTAACAGATCCTGTGCATTGAAGCTTTACTCCTCGTTATCTCGTTACTTGTGTTTTGCACCATTTTCTTCACTATTCTCTGTGGTTTTGACTTTTCCCAAAGGATCTCGTTCTTCACTGTTTTCGCTGTGACTTCCTCCTGAGCTGATTCCTCAGCGAATTCTCAACTTCTTCAATGGATTCTAAGAACCCTTATGATTCCTCTGCATCATTCTCTCCTCCACGTGTTCTTCAAAACTTTGCCTGCAATCCTCTGTAACAAAACCTACAAGTTCCACCATAATTAATCACAAAACACGCAATTCACACTCTCTAATACAGTCAGGAATAAACTCTGAATATATATATGTAAAAGCAAAGATTACATTCAAGACTTCTCTGTCTCACACAGACGTATTTTCCAATGTCAATGGCCTCTTTTTCGACTCTGCCCATAGGCTTACATATATTCTA
>APFE030792675.1:21817-87786 GCA_000404065.3 Pinus taeda
TTCATCTTCTTCTTCCACAAGAACTTGTTCCTGTGTTGTCACATCTTCACACATCCATGCATTGTTAAATTCCTTCTGTTGCAATAAATCACTGCTTCTCTTATTTAAGAGACATTCTTCATCCTCCTTTACTTCAGAGTTTTTATCTTCTAAAAGATACTTCCTTATACTTCTAACAGTTTCAACAAATTGCTCATCCTCTACAAAACACTCTTTTACTAGTGTTCTTTCTCCCTTTGCTAAGTCTTTTGCATAGATTTCTTCTTCCTTAACATCTTTCAGTAGATTTCCTTCTTCTTCACTGACTGTTTCAACAGCTCCCATGGCTATTTCCACTGTGCCTATCATCATGGTGAATTGATGATCCTTTACTATGTTTTCAGGCAGCATAGTCTCTTTTTCCTTATTACATTCTGTCTTGTTGTCCGTCTGTAACTCTTCTCCCATAGTCAACCTTGTCTCATCATCTTCATTAACATTCTCTTGCATTTGTTTTTCATCAATAACATTAATCAAACTCATTTGATTACCTTTCTGAGACAATATTTCTTCATTCTTCATCAAAATAAGATCATGGTTCTTCATCTCCATGAAAACTTCTATAGACTCAACCATAGACTTTTCTTTCTGTATGCTGTCAAATTTCTCCTCTTCTGAGAAGTTTTCTTTGTCACTTTTTTCTTCTAGATCTTCATCTCCTCTGAAGATATCTTCAAAAGGTTGCTTTTCTCCTACAATATCTGCCATCATACACAAACTAGCAGTTTTAAAATCATAATACCTTGTGGTCTCACTTGATGGTTCAGCCATCATATCTCCTTATTGTTCTAAATCTGTCATATGATTCAGAAATTCTTCGATGGTCTCCTCTTCAACCTCTTCAAACTCTTCACTTGGTTTCTTGACATCTTTCCCCAACTGCATATGAGACCTATCCATCTTATCCTCTTCGAAAACAGAATTTAGATTCTGCTGGTCTTCTTCTCCTTTTATGACAATATCAGAAAATTGTCCTTCCTTAGATGTTTTACCTGTAAACATACACAAATTGTCAGATTTAAATCCATGTGACCTTTTGGCTTCACTTGAAGTTTCAGTATTCAAGTCTTCATCTTCACTTCCTCTCAGAAATTCTCCTTGTTCTGGTTCATAAATGGAGTCTTCCATTTCTAACCCAACTTCCTTGAGTTTTTCCTTTAGCCAGTTACTTGCATTTGTTGTAGCCTTCTCTGTATCTCATGCCACTCACTGGATTTTTCCTCAAGACCCAACCTAGTCTCTAGATTTCCTCAAGTATTCTCCTTAATGCATTGAGTTGTTCTTTTAACTCGGCAACTTCCTGGTCAATTTCTTCTTGACTCGTCCTCTTGCCATTTGCTTTGGTATTCTCTTTCTTCATCTTTCTTCTATTGTGGCTTCTTTCTGAACCTCTGGTATGACTATCAATAGTCATCTTCTTCTCTTCTTTCTTAATGAGCTTCTCACTCATCTGCAACAAGCCTCTGTTATAGCTAGTCCTCCTAGCTACTATCCTACCTCACTAAGCTCTCCTCACTCAGTCTTTCGGTAAAGCATGGTCCTCTATCTGGAACCTCCTCTTGAGCAACACCTTGCTCCTTCTAGGCTTCTGCAATCTCTCACTTTCTCTTGAGAACACTTCAGTTGTCCTCTCTGTCCAATCTCTTGTTGGATTCTTCAGGTTCACTACCACTTCTTCTTCTTCAGAGTATTCTCCTTACTCTGCCTTCAAGAACACATCTAGTTTTTCTCTCATAGCTTTTCTTGTTGTCACTTGTGCATTAGTATAAAAACACACATTCTCAATTTAAAATAGAACATATTACCCCACCTTCAAGATCTCGGCATGATCTTGTTTCACCCATTCTTCTGCACTTTGAATGGATTGTCCTCTATTTTGTCCCTCAAGTCCTCTTTCCTTCAAGGAATCCTCTATTCTTGTCTACTCCAAGCCTCTGTTGGAACTGCTACAGTCTTCCAGAACTTCAAAATTTCTCCTTACAGTCTTCTGTTGTATTCTCTATCATTCATCCATTTAACTTATTAACATTACCTTTTTTGTGTGCAACCTCCTTTTCATAGGAAATCTTCCCTCGCTCTGATTTCAATTCTTCTCTGATACCACTAATGGTGCAAGGCTATCCCCACACATACCCACATATTGCGTAAGAATTCATAACACAATTGTCCCAAGTAATCAACTCACAAATGAGTCAAGACTTCATATTTATATATGGTTAAGGCCCTTCACCACCAGTTCCTTTGTATCGGAACCCAATCACCCCACCTAAATCACCTACCGGGTCTTTTAAACAGGCCTCAAGCCTTTGTTTAAGCCTTCGTTAAAGTCTTCCTTCCTTATCATTCTATCGGGAATTAAAAACCCTACAGCACCTTTACATAACCCCTTAACCGCATATATATATAACCACCCTCTCGTAATGCTCCTATGGAGGCTCTTGGTTAATACATATTAACACACAAATTACATATCGGCACTAAATCCCTTTAAATCCATTTACAAAGGGAAACTTTGCCCAACGCATATAACGGACTTCAATTTCATTAAACCTGCGACTATATTTGGCGTCGAGTATGCTTCCTATAGCCGCTCCACAGTCTTGTACTACGTTAAGGCCCGATCTCTGATTAGACGATATCTTCAATCTTCAATTAGCGCTTAATCGCTATCAATGTATCGCCCCCTACTATTTCATAGTCGTTTAGACCTTGGTTTCTCCGATATGCGATGAGCAATCAAATCTAGACCGTCGATCTGACATCAAATCCGACAGCTATCGCTCAATCGCAATATCGCAATCGCTCTATTCAAAGGCCCATTCTAGTCCTCGTCCCAATGGTTTCCTCATATGCGATAAGATCTGGACTGTTGATCCCACAGATCTAACGGCTCTTGTGCGGTGAAGCTTTACTCCTAGCTATCTCGTTACTTATGTTTTCCACCATTTTCTTCACTATTCTTTGTGGTTCCGAATTTTCTCAAAGGATCCCGTTCTTCACTGTTTTCGTTGCGACTCAGCGAATTCTCAACTTCTTCAATGGATTCTAAGAACCCTTATGATTCCTCTACATCATTCTCTCCTCCGCGTGTTCTTCGGAACTTTGTCTACAATCCTCTATAACAGAACCTACAAGTTCCACCATAATTAATCACAAAACACATGATTCACACTCTAACACAATCAGGAATAAACTCTGAATATATATATGTAAAATCAAAAATTACATTCGAGACTTCTTTGCCTCACACAGGCCTATTCCAATGTCGGTGGCCTCTTTTTCGACTTTGCCCGTAGGCTTACATATATTCTATCTGTCTCGCTCTCTATTAATTGAACATGCAGGTTCACTATTTATAAGAATACATTGGATCGGATCACTGAAGGGATCCGATCAATCCTTTCCTTGAATCACTCAACTGAAGCCCTAAAGCTCGCTACAAAATACATATGTGGCAGATTATAATTAATAAGTCTTCAAGAGACTTATCCATTCCATCTTTTTCTTCGTTCTAAAACAGAAAAGTCCCCTTATTCAGCTCGATGGTCCATGTCCTCTCTTTGCTCTGCTTTGGACTATTCTTTCAATTAAGAGTGTCATATGCTCCTACATCATAGGTCGATTGTGAAATCAATCTCCCTTACAAGAGGTAATCCGGACAATTCCTTAGGAAAAACATCTTTGAATTCTGACAAAATTGGGTGTTGATCTAGGGAGGGTCCTTTCTGGTCACTTATAGCCTCAACCACATAAAGCTTGCAACCTTGTTGGAGACAATGTTTTACCTTCATCATGGATATGAATCGTAGCGACACTTCTCTCTTGATTCCAAAAATCTCAATTGGCCTACCTTCATCATCTAAATAAATCACCTTCTTCTTGAAACAGTGTACCAAAGCTCGATGAGCTCCTAGCCAGTCCATTCCAATAATTACATCATACATCATACATCCCCATCGCTATGACGTATGCCTTCAACTTAGTCATACACACCCCGAGGTTTACCTGACATTGTTCAACACTAAGTCCTACTGCTTGTTTTATCCCAGAAGCCATCTCAACTTAAAGTCATCATGCTCATAGGCTGCCAGCCCACTTTTTTCTAATGCAACTGGTGAAATGAAATTATCTGTAGCACCTTAATCAAACAAAATTTTAACTTTTACTTTGTTTATTATACCTGAGGTTTCTACCATGGCAAATTGGTGTTCAACTTGTTCATTATCAACTGTTGCATAGATTCGATGGTGGCTACTCCCCACACTCCCCCCACAATTGGTCTTTTTCCTTCTCTACGGTTGTTACTAGCTTGTAACTCAAGGCAGTCACGCTGGTAATGAGGTCCCCCGCATCCCCAACAAGTGATGCGTGGTAGACCTTGAACCAAATGTTGTGGAGTTCTTTGGAAAGAGTTTCTTCCCTTGGGACCCCTGCCCCTACTTGTTGCTCCTTGCGTATGACCTTGATTTGCACGCGCCCTTGAAGCTGCAGGTGAAGCTGCACTAGTAACCATTGAAATCCCCATTGTCGATGCTCTGGGTACAACCATGTTTCCATATGGTGGTGGCCTCAAACTTCCTCCCCTGGGGAATGTATGAGGGGCCTTCCATAAACCTTGGTTGGCGTGAAAAAATGGTTTTGTTTCCACCCTTTAAGTCTTAAGTGTTCTTTGACGTAACAAACCTGTTCCATGGCTTCTGCAACTGAGTATGGTTTCCACATCTGCACCATTGCCCTAATCTTAGGGTTCAATCCATAAATAAAACAATCTGCTTGGCGCTGGTCAATATCCATGTGACAGACATAGTTGACCAATTCCATGAATCTAATTTCATATTCTTCTACCGTATGGTTTCCCAGTGCCAAGGCATGGAAGGCTCTTACTTGTTCTTCATAATATGTTGGTAGGTACTTTTTCCTAAATCTCTCCTCAAATAACTGCTAAGTAAATGTGTCCGAAGTGAAGTGTAGTTGACACTCTAAGTTACCCCACCAATTCAGAGCACTATCTCTGAGTTGGAATATTGCTATTTTAGCTTTTGAATTGGAATTATAATCCCTTAGTACGAAGCACCTTCTCATTCCTTCTAACCAGGCTTCTGCACATTCGCTGCCATGACCTCCTGCAAACTTTGAGAGCTTAATATTTTGGAGCTCCCTAGTAATGTCCTCGATTAGATGTTCTCTATCAGAGTCTCTTTATCCCTTGAGATTTCCTAACCCTGATGGAGGGTGCTCCACTTCCACTTCATTTGTTTGGTGCCCTTTTTAAGTCTCATTAATTTCTTTTAGGGAACGCAAGATGAGAGTCAATTCCGGTGAAGGTAATGGATTATTTGTAGGAGGTCCTTGTGATGACTCTATCTGACCTTGATTTCTTCGCGTCCTCACCATTTTGAATTGTCCAAATATCTGCATGATGCACAAGACTCATTAATCCCTCTTAGTACTTGTCACTCTTCGCTAACTCACATACATGTGTATAACGATAGTCATAAGTTTTTTCTTTTACTATGCTTGTAAACAAGCATTATTAGAACTGAGAAGATTCCCAAAGATCTACCAAAACCTCTCATGTGTGAGTTCTATATAACTTACAAATTTTCTCTTGAGACTCGCTAGGGTAATGGTGCAATGTACTTGTAAGTCACGCTCTAACTCAAATTATTTTCTTTAGTACCATAGCTATAATTTAATATTGAGATAATTAATAACTTGGTTTAATATATTCAAATAATTAATTTAAATACTAATGTGAATAATACCATTTTTAATCATGTCTTCCTTCTATGGCCATTAGTTGTTCCTCCCTACCCTTTATATTATGTTCTTAAAATCTATCCATTTTATGAATCTTGAGACCCCTATAGGACATATAAACAATTGGTCTCGCCTCTTGAAGAGGTAATGTCCTTATATATTATATAAAATATATTATATATATATATATATATATTATATATATATATATATATATTATATATAATATATATTCCAGTGGAAAAATCGGTAACCTTTTATTAAAAAATGAAAAGTTACAATTGCAGATGCATGATGCATTCCATAAGCTGCCCAATGGGCTCTAGTGCCACGGCACCCGACGCAACGTTACATGACTAACGTGCAAAAAATGAAGATAAGAAAATAGAGAAAGAGGGAAGGAAAGTAATGAAAGCAAGAAAAACTGAAACTACTTATGTATGTTTCAAGTTTTTCTTCCTTTTTTCTTTTCGACCTTGCGCCACTCGCCTTGGGTGGGCTCGATCGTGGCTATGACTAACTGTGTTTCAGCTTTCTGCAGGCCTGTTTCCTTGTCTGAGTCTGATGTGTCTGATTGGTGGTGCCGCTTTGTCCCTCCCATGTTCTGGTCATCGTTTGTCTTCTCTGCCTGATTTGGATGAAACTATGGAGCCTTGTTGTCTGATATGTTTTCCTTCTGATTCCCTTTTTCAGCTTCCTCTATGATGACATCATCCTCTTCTGCTTCTGATTCTTCGTCTTCTGATATCGGAGGGGCTTTCTTTTCTGGGACTCTCTTCTTTATGACCTCATCTGTATTTTGCCATCCTTTGGACTTCCTTTGTTGTGGCTTGCTCTTGTTGGGTCTTTTGCATGCATTGTACAAGTGGCATGTTTGTTGACATCCCTTGCATCTAAATGTTGTATTCTCATAGTCCAAGGATTGTTTCCACTGTGAGTTGTTGAAGTTCAGAATGATGCTTTCAGGCAGTCCTTGGCTGAGATCTACCTCAACACATATTCTAGCAAAGGTGAAGATTCCCTTTATATGTCTCTATGTATCAATCTTTAACAATTTCCCAAGAGTATTCCCAATAACTGTTAAGGCCTTAAAGTGCCAAAAATGTATCGGGAGATTATGTAGCCTGACCCATACTGGCATCCTTGATACCACCATAATGTTGGCATCAAACTCCAGGAACCATTGGGTTACAAAAAGTCCAGCACTACCCCAGAACCATGGCCCCTGATTGAGGATTTTTTCCTTTTCTTCTTCTAAGAGGAAGGTTACTATGAAGAAGCCCTTAGAGCATAGTTGTATTTGGTAGTTTTTTGTCCAGACCGTGTGGATCCATTGGTATAATGCGTCAATTCTAGGCCAAAAGCCATTGAATCTACAGATAACAGCATTTTTTTGTAGATCTGAGAATATGAAATTTACCTCTGGAAGATCTAGTGAGATAGAGGGACTCTCTGGCGATTGATCCACGATATACTGCCCTGGAGGTTCATTGGCGGCTGAAGGTTCTTTCCCCTTTGGAGGTTCTTTCCCTTTGGCTGCATCGCGGTAGGTACCTATAGGTTTTGAGGAGGCTCCCTTGGATCCACCTCGCAGCTGCAGATTGAGGATGATGGTTGAGTCCTTTGCAACCCTATAGTGCTGGAGTGTGTGTTGGTCCTGTAAGCAAAGCCCTGAAAATAATAGATTTTGTAATGCAGGTGGAATTCCCAATTTGTCCTGAATCTCTTTTTTAACCTCCAAAACACTCATATGTTCCCAGATCTGCATACAAACGTGTCTACCTTCTGTTGATCTAATAAAGATTTTCTTCGAATCCACTGAGTCTTCCTTGGCCAAATCCAATTTCACGGATTTGATTTCTAGATCTGACGGATTTCCACCTATCTTCTGCCTGGATCTGGACATATCAGATAGGTCCACCCTGTATCTGCAATATTTGCCCCAATCTGATGAGCAGCTTCCCATATCATGTCTCCTGTTGGGGCGGTCTCCCTTTTGCACGACACGGTCTGCGAATCCTCTATCAAACCGATGTGAATAACCTCTGATCTGCCGCCTGGGGTCTTGGGCAGATTGATCCGACCTAGATCTGCAGAGTTTAAGGCTTAGATCGGGTAGATCCGTCCTAGATCTACTAAGATTAGGCCAGACGGTTTTGTGATAGGTCGGATCTGCATCCTTCAAACCCCCGTCCTTGCATGCAACAGTCGCGAGGAGATGGACGATGTTAGCGTGAACAATGAAGCCAACCCCTAACCATTGTCCGCCTCCGAGGTGGATTCTAAGCTCGAAATCCATTTTTGTGTGCAGATTTTCGATCTCATGCCGCTTGGCGAACTTCTCTTCCAGATCCGCCTTTGGTACATTTGGCCCTTCAAGCAGATGATGACGTGGATTATCTGTTATATCAGGGCTTCAGATGTTTTCCAGGCGTTAGGTCGCATAGTCAATCCTGTGCCGTTAGATCGGTGACCATCAAGGCGCACGCTCTTGAGGCCGGTCCAGTGGAGGGAGATGATTGTGACCAGTCCTGTAGTGCCACCGCCAAAATCCGCAGTGACTGTGGTTTTGTTTCCTGCGCATGAGAAACCCTCGACAATGGCCATCTCAATTCCTCTTCTTTTTCTTATATATATATATATATATATATATATATATATATATATATATATATATATATAAATATATATATATATATATAACACCATTTGCAATAATTAATTTAAAAATAAAAATTGCATAGCCAAAATAAATGTGACTTCTTACGAGCTTCATAAACAAAATCTAAAATATTGTGGGGTGAAAGAATGCCACTTTGCGATATTAATAGAATGGAGAATGAAAATTAATATCGCTTATATACTTGCAAAACACATAAATTTCAATTTCAAAATGTATTTAACAGATAATTTTTATAACTTCTTAATTCTTCGAACTAATGGAATTGAGAGAAGCTTTTAGGTCGATGTTTGTGACTTAATTTAGATAGATTTAGATTTTTTTGTTTTTTGTTTCTGTAGTGTCTTTCAGCAAATCCCTTATGGAATCCCTTCTTCTTTTGAACATCCAACTACTTCAAACTTTCCATAGCCTCTCGAAGACCCATCTGTGCCCCCCCAGATCTATTTAGCTTCTTTGCCTCTAAAATTCAAATAAAAGGTCTCAAATTGTATCCATTTTATTAATAATATGTTAGAAAGCAGTTTCTTTACAAGCATTTTTCCTGATAAAATCTTTTTAGTCCCACCATGGCCATGTAATTTAATGAAATGTGGCTTTAGAAATTACCCAACATAAAGCCTCTGATATGTTGGAGCACAATGGAGGTGCAAGTTTGTGAGTTTACCATTGACATGTTAGAGCACAAGGGGGGGGAGGAAGTTTACCATTGATATGCTAAGGCACAATGAAGGGCATGAGTTCAGCAAAGCTGACACCAAAATGATGTTCACGACTAGAATAAATTCCTCATATACGAGTGTATGCTAGTGGAAAACCTGTGAACCTTTTATGAAACCAACGTTTTGGACTGGCTAGGTGAGTCCATCATCAGGGCAATGAGATAAGTATTTTGAGAAGAGAGTCGTGAAAATAATGGAGCTATAAATAAATGTTTAAAAAAGAAATTTGATGTCTTTTTTGAGTTATAATGTCGGCTTGATTTATAATTATTAATTAATTAATTAATTATTTAATATTATAATAAATTATTATTCCTGATTATAGGTTTTTAATTGCCTGAATATTAGAACAAATTTGTTTGTTTATATATTTTATGTTATGTGTTAATTTATTATTTGAAATATTATATTTTATCTAGTGTGTATTAATTTGTTTATTTATTAATTAATTATTATTCTTATTTTATATTTATTTATTATTTATTTATTTATTTATTTTTATTATTATTATTTATTAATAATTATTATATAATTTATTATTTATTTATTGATTAAGTATGATTTATATTTTTTTTTTTAATAGGTTTGATTTTTAATATTAATTACATTGTTATTTAGTTTATAGTGCAATTTAAACCTAATTATATTATAGTAATTTATCTATGATTATTTTTTATAATTATTATAATTATTATTATGATTAATATGATTATTATCTAATTTATATTGATAGTAATTTATCTATTAGTTAATTATGATTATTTTTATAATTATTAAAAATTATTATTAATAATATGATTATTATTAATATATTGTTTTTCTTATTTATTATAATTAAAATATTATTCTTATATAATTAATATTATTATTCTTTATATAATTAATATTATTATTATCCCCGGATGCGGGTGATGGCACGTCGACAGAGGGTGAGCCACATGCCCAGCATGTGCCGCCCCGTGACAATGCAATGGAGTAATGGCAAACAGCCGCCAAGGTTTAGTCCCCCGCAGGCCTAGTCCGGAGCATTCAATGCTGAACAGCAGAAGCAGATGGAAGGGAAAATCGCAGTTAATGCGAGACTGCAAAGGAGGAATAAGGAAGGTTTTCATGATGCAGAGGGGCAGTTGCAAAAGCATTGGAATGGTCAGGCTGAGGATACGTAGGCGCGGCGGATCAACGGGTGGATGGTCATTCTACCACCCTGCCAAGCAGTCTTGGCTCCCCGTCGCAGTATTCCTGGCATTTCCCTCGGGTGGTCGCTGCTCATCGCAAGCACACAAGGTAGGGTGGATTCAAGGAGCGAATTTCATCCCTTTGGCAATTTGGATTCGAGGCAAATTGGTGTTGAGAAACGAAACTCCTCCCTCACGCCTGAGTGGGACTCGTCGAGCGACCCGCCCTGTGCATGGTCTTGCAATTCTCCTCAGGGTCTCGGGGAATTCAGAGGAGCTTCAATGGCAAGGTTACGGGAGAGGCAATCGAGCAAAAGGGGATCCAGGCGAGGTTCTTCCTCTCGCACACCGGCAGCGGATGAGCACCACCACTGTTGCTGTTGCTACTGCTACAGGCGAGCGAGGGCTACACCACTTCAAGCTGGGCAACTCGTGGAGGTTGGCTGCTCGGATGAAGGGAAGCCAAGTTTGCCCGCATTCGGCTCAGTTGTGTTCACCCTGGGCAGCTCAAAGGACAATGCAGGCATCAATGCCCATATATCAATCCTCTTCACAAAAATTCCAGAAGGGAATGATGATGGTAAACCCCCAGGAATGGCGGAACCGCCTCCAGGAAGCACTGAGAGGGAGAACCCAGTCTTGCAGCCACCATCTGAAGCGAGTACCTCTGGGAAGGAGCCCCTGCTCGACCCGCCACACCCCCAGGTGCCGGAGCCTCAAGGCAAGGCTAAGGACCCATGGACAGCAATGTGGGAAGGAATCCCTGAGGGCCACGGATGGTGCACCATCGTGGAGGAAAAGGAACCCCGCGACGAATGACATTCCGACGCAAGCTCCAGTGCAGGTCTCTCTCTCTCGGCTCGGGTTCTGGACTGAAGTCTCTGCGGGTATTTTGATTCTGGTCATCACTGTGTTGCACTTGCAGTCTTTTACTTTGTCTTGTCTTTGCTAGTCTAGCTTACTCTCAGGTTTTAACACTGTCATGTTCATGTCGGACCAATGTAACTCCTTAGTCGGTCCACAGTCAGTTTTGGAAGGAAGCTCCTGCGTGGGCAATCATGTTCTTGTTTAACTCTATGCGGCAATATGCCAGGCTGTTTGTCAAAGTCATTCAGGTTTCAAACCATAGCAAGTTTTTGGAGGTTTTTTGAAAGTCTAGTAGATGCTGCCCCTGCGTGGGAGCTTTTTGGTTTTAAGCTAAGATATCCATGGCGCCAATGCTGGCCCTGGATGAACTGTTTTACTGATTGTAAATTTCACCTGTACATAATATAATAGACTAGATAGTATTTACCGAGAAAAAAAAAATATTATTATTATATTAATAGTATTATTAATATTATTGTTTGTATAAATATTAATATTATTATAAAGATATATTATTGTTATTACTATTATATATATTATTTGATTTTTTATTTTATTTTTTTAAGATATGTTTTGTTATGGATTAATTAGTGTTTTTTCATTTTGTTTAATAAGGGTTTCCAGGTGCTGCTTAATTTAAGACCGTCATCTCTATTCATGTTATTGGAGGATTTCTCAATTTCAATTGCCTCTTTCACCTTTCTTTTTAAATAATGGTCTTCCTTGTGGACTAATTTAGCTTGTTCCATGCAGATATAATGTGAGGAGGAACATGCGTGCTCTGCTAGACCTGATTTTTCCAACCTATTTCTTGTAATATCATTAATGTGTTCTTTTAATCTTATTCCAAAGGATCTCCCTGTTTCAACTATATAAACTTTACCACATGAACAGGGAATCGAGTAAACTCCTTTGTGATTTTTTCGGTCTACTGAGTCCTTAGCAGACTCAAGCATGTTCCTAAGGGTGTTGGGGGGAGTGAAAGCAACCATGATGTTATGCTTGGCGAGAACTCTACCAATTTTATCAGTGGTTCCCTTAATATAGGGTAAGGAGATTCTAGGGTTTTCAAGAGATTTTTTTTTCTGTTTATTGGTTATGGAATCCTTAATTGTCTTTTGGATAATGTGCTTTTGATAACCATTGTTTACAAAGACCTCATGGAGATGGTTAAGTTCTTCCTCTAAATATTCAGGGTCAGAGATTCTGGAGGCTCTGGTGGCTAGGGTTTTGATGACACTATTTTTTTGTTTCGGATGGTGGTGGGAGTTTGAATGAAAATACCTGTCAGTGTGTGTCTGTTTTCTAAAGACTTGGTGACTTAGTTTGCCATTTTTCTTAGTAAGGAGGACATCTAAGAAGGGGAGCTGGTTGTCTTTTTCAATTTCAATGGTGAATTTTATGTGTTTAGAGAGGTTGTTTATATGAGATAAAAATTCCTTAAGTTTGTCCAGACCATGGCTCCATTTAGCAAAAATGTCATCTACATATCGTTTCCATTCTTCAGGGGTAAAGGGGAAGGAACTAAGGGATATATGTTCAAAATGCTCCATGTATAAATTGGCAATCAATGGTGATAATGGGGAGCCCATGGCAACGCCATGTGCTTGCTCATAGATTGTTCCCTTGAAACTGAAGTATGAAGAATTTAAGGCAAATGCCTATCAGCGCCATTGTTTCAAGGTCTGTGATTTTCTTCAATACTTCTAAGGCCTCATCCACAGGAATCATAGTGTAGAGAGATACTATGTCAAAGCTAACCATTAGGTCATTGTCATTAAATTCTAGGTCTTTGATCCATTCTATGAAGGAAGCCGACTCTTTGATGTAAGAGGGAGTGTTGCTGGATAAAGGTCTAAGTTTGTTTGCAAGATATTTAGCCAACCAATAAGTGGGAGATCCTATAGTGTTTACTATGGGTCTTAATGGAACACCAGTGTTATGGATTTTAGGCACTCCATAAATTCTAGGGATAATAGCATTATTAGGGATTAATCTATGCTTAATATTGGTGTCTAGAGAGGAGTTTTTAATTTTGTTACTGACTTGGCGAAGGATTTTGTTGCTGGGATCCTTGTTTAGCACTTTATAACAACCACTATTGTTTAGGTGTTCCTCCATTTTATGATCATAATCTGTTCTATCCATGATAACAGTGGCATTTCCTTTGTCAGCTTTTAAGATTATAATGTTTTTGTTATTCTTGATATTTTTTATGGCTATGGCTTCTTCTTTAGATATGTTGTTGGGCGGAGGTCTGGCATTTCTAAGAATTTTGGAAACATCTTGTCTTATTTCTTCAGTTGTGTTTTGATCAGTGTTTTTAATAATGACCTCAATGTTACTTATGATGTCAGTTATAGGAATTTTGGCTAGAGATAATGCAAAATTTAAACCTTTTTCTATAAGTAATTTTAAGTTATCATCTAAGACAAGCTGAGAAAGATTAATTACCATGGATTTTCTAAGACGGTTGTTGAGCGAATTCTCAATGTTAATTTGTTGTTTTAAATCATTTGAATGGGCACTGGAATTAGCAGTGGAGAAGGGAAGGGTTGTCTCATTGGACGTGTGTTTAAGTTGTTGCTGTCTGGTGTTGAGCTTAATATACTGCGCAGGATTGTTGGAGTCTTGCCGTATTAAGCTATTTGACAATACCACATGCGTTGTTACTTGCTGTTATTCGGTGTTAAACAAATTATTCTGGGCAGGTTCGTCATTTGACAATGCCACATGCGTTGTTACTTGCTGTTGTTCAGTGTTAAACAAATTATTTTGCGCAGGTTCGATGGGGATTAAGCTAATGGACAATGCTTCTTGCATTGTTTCATGTTGTTGTCCTGTGTGAAACAATATATTCTGCGCTGATTCGATGGGGATTAAACTAATGGAGGATGCCTCATGCGTCGTTTCCTTAGGCGTATGTTTTATCATCTGTTGACCAGTGACAGGTTTTGTAATTTGCGCAGGTTTGTTGGAGAGCTCTCTACTCAGGTCGCCATGCCTGTCCCTCAACGTAGGATTCTGCTTATTGACGGGATTGTGTTCCTTAGAATTCTTCTGCGCAGGCTTGCCAAGGTCCGTGAGGGATACCAGCGTGTTTTGAATCTGAGGAGGAAGAGCGCAGCCTGTGTACCTGGTTATGGGAGAATGGTAAAGGGAGGGGCTGGGTGTAGCCTGGAGAGTTGTAAGGTTGGAAAACCAGTTAGGTTTTTGCCTATTTACTATAGAATATGTGCTCTTAAATTCAATGTTTCTCAGCGTGTTAAGTTTTTTGGTTTTTTTTGGCAAGGGTGAAATCAAGAAATCTCTCAGCTTTGGCGAAAGTGAGGGCATCTAAGTGTTGTCAAAGATCAGAGCTAAGAGTTGATGATAGCCGAAGGTGTAGACCCGGAAGATTTTCAGATATTTTAATTAATCGAGATCTGGCAAATTTGATTTCATGTTTTATGAGGGATTTGCTAAGATTATTAAAAAGAGAAATGTTTAGACCACTTTTAAGCAGATGAATACTGAGAAGAGAGACGTGAAAATAATGGAGCTATAAATAGATGTTTAAAAAAAGAAATTTGATGTCTTTTTTGAGTTATAATGTCGGCTTGATTTATAATATTAATTAATTAATTTTTTTATTTTTATTTTTTTATTTTTTTATAATATTAATAATATTATTATTCTGATTATAGGTTTAAATGCTTAAATATTAAAACAAATTTGTTTGTTATATATTTATTTTTATGTGTTAATTTATTATTTGAAATATTATATTTTATCTAATTGTATATTATTTATTTATATTAATTATTATTAATTAATTATATTATTTTATCTATATTTATTATTATTATTTATTTTTATTTACTTATTTTTTTATTTTACTTTTTATTATTTTTTTTATTAATATTTATTAATAATAATTATATATTATTTATTATTTATTTATTGATTTAGTATGATTTTTATTTTTTTTTATGTTGATTCTTTAATATTAATTACATGTTATTTTTAGTTCATAGTGCAATTTAAACCTAATTTATATTGATAGTAATTTATCTATTAGTTATTAGGATTATTTTTATAATTATTATAATTATTATTATTATTATTATAGAATAATTATAATATTATTGTTTTTCTTATTTATTATAATTAATATTATTATTCTTTATATAATTAAATTATTATTATTATTAGGTAGTATATTGTTTGTATAAATATTCATATTATTATAAAGATATATTATTATTTTATTTTTTTATTTTTTTTAAGATATGTTTTGTTATGGATTAATTAGTGTTTTTTTATTTTGTTTAATAAGGGTTTCCAGGTGCTGCTTAATTTAAGACCATCATCTCTATTCATGTTATTGGAGGATTTCTCAATTTCAATTGCCTCTTTCACCCTTCTTTTTAAATAATGGTCTTCCTTGTGGACTAATTTTGCTTATTCTATGCAGATATAATGTGAGGAGGAACATGCGTGCTCTGCTAGACCTGATTGTTCCGACCTATTTCTTGTAATATCATTAATGTGTTCTTTTAATCTTATTCCAAAGGATCTCCCTATTTCACCTATACAAACTTTACCACATGAACAGGGAATCGAGTAAACTCCTTTGTGATTTTTTGGGTCTACTGAGTCCTTAGCAGACTCAAGCATGTTCCTAAGGGTGTTGGGGGGAGTGAAAGCAACCATGATGTTATGCTTGGAGAGAAATCTGCCAATTTTATCAATGGTTCCCTTACTATACGGTAAGGAGATTCTAGGGTTTTCAAGAGATTTTCTTTTCTGTTTATTGGTTATGGAATCCTTAATTGTCTTTTGGATAATGTGCTTTTGATAACCATTGTTTACAAAGACATCATGGAGATGGTTAAGTTCTTCCTCTAAATGTTCAGGGTCAGAGATTCTGGAGGCTCTGGTGGCTAGGGTTTTGATGACACTAATTTTTTGTTTCGGATGGTGGTGGGAGTTTGAATGAAGATACATGTCAGTGTGTGTCTGTTTTCTAAAGACTTGGTGACTTAGTTTGCCATTTTTCTTAGTGAGGACATCTAAGAAGGGGAGCTAGTTGTCTTTTTCAATTTCAATAGTGAATTTTATATGTTTAGGGAGGTTGTTTATATGAGATAAAAACTCCTTAAGTTTGTCCAGACCATGGCTCCATTTAGCAAAAATGTCATCTACATATCGTTTCCATTCTTCAGGGGTAAAGGGGAAGGACCTAAGGGCTATATGTTCAAAGTGCTCCATGTATAAATTGGCAATCAATGATGATAATGGGGAGCCCCTGGCAACGCCATGTGTTTGCTCATAGATTTTTCCCTTGAAGCTGAAGTATGAAGATCTAAGGCAAATGCCTATCATCTCCATTGTTTCAAGGTCTGTGATTTTCTTCAATACTTCTAAGGCCTCATCCACAGGAATCATAGTGTAGAGAGATACTACGTCAAAGCTAACCATTAGGTCATTGTCATTAAATTCTAGGTTTTTGATCCATTCTATGAAGGAAGCCGAATCTTTGATGTAAGAGGGAGTGTTGCCGGATAAAGGTCTAAGTTTGTTTGCAAGATATTTAGCCAACCAATAAGTGGGAGATCCTATAGTGTTTACTATGGGTCTTAATGGAACACCAGTTTTATGGATTTTAGGCACTCCATAAATTATAGGGATAATAGCATTATTAGGGATTAATCTGTGCTTAATATTGGTGTCTAGAGAGGAGTTTTTTTAAAGATATGTTTTGTTATGGATTAATTAGTGTTTTTTCATTTTGTTTAATAAGGGTTTCCAGGTGCTGCTTAATTTAAGACCGTCATCTCTATTCATGTTATTGGAGGATTTCTCAATTTCAATTGCCTCTTTCACCCTTCTTTTTAAATAATGGTCTTCCTTGTGGACTAATTTTGCTTGTTCCATGCAGATATAATGTGAGGAGGAACATGCATGCTCTGCTAGACCTGATTTTTCCGACCTATTTATTGTAATATCATTAATGTTTTCTTTTAATCTTATTCCGAAGGATCTCCCTGTTTCACCTATATAAACTTTACCACATGAACAGGGAATCGAGTAAACTCCTTTGTGATTTTTTGGGTCTACTGAGTCCTTAGCAGACTCAAGTATGTTCCTAAGGGTGTTGGGGGGAGTGAAAGCAACCATGATGTTATGCTTGGCGAGAACTCTGCCAATTTTATCAGTGGTTCCCTTAATATAGGGTAAGAAGATTCTAGGGTTTTCAAGAGATTTTCTTTTCTGTTTATTGGTTATGGAATCCTTAATTGTCTTTTGGATAATGTGCTTTTGATAACCATTTATTAATTAATTAATTATTTAATTAATAATTATAAATCAAGCCAACATTATAACTCAAAAAAAACATCAAATTTCTTTTTTAAACATCTATTTATAGCTCCATTATTTTCACGACTCTCTTCTCATAATACTGATCTCATTGCCCTAATGATGGACTCACCTAGCCAGTCCGAAACGTTGGTTTCATAAAAGGTTCACAGGTTTTCCACTAGCATACATTCTACCAGCCTGTATGGTATCTTTTTAACTCATATACGAGGTTGACTGGAGAAATCCTCATAAAGTCAAGTCGTGCCAATTTTAACGCAAATTTAATACTTCATCTAAATGAGAAGGATGTGTCATAACAACATAAAGGGTTTAAAAGTCCATCCAATCCTCATAAAATTTCAGCGAGTGAGTTCAAATGATGAGATTCTCTAAAATGGGAGTTGAGTGTAACTCCCAATGGTTCGACAAAGCATATTAGAGTTTTTTTTTAAGAGAAGATTAGTGTTTCTTAATATATATAGGTTTGAGATTATTCGACTGTAATGTTGTATGAATAAAAGATATTCACTAATGCAAGGATTCCTTGAAAAGGGAAGGAAAGGAGTTTAAATAAATACCTCTGAGCAAAATACCATGTTAGAGGATTTACTCTAGAATTGATATTTCCATTCCTATGAATTCTGATACATTAGAAAGATGACTCTTTATCTTCATTTTTCATGTGACAGTTTAGAGTGCTAATCATTTACAACATGTTCTCGAGTAACGGTGGCGTTATCCATGCTTGAAGAGAGAAAGGGTGCTTTTGATCTAGTTATCAGTGATGTGTACATGCCTGACAAGGATGGATTCAAACTCCTTGAATATGGCACTGGAGATGGACCTTCCTGTCATCAATAAGTGTTCTATGTCAAGTTACCCACACTTACAGTAGAGATCTTATTGTTTATTTACTTATGATTGTAGTAGGAGCTATCTTCCTGTCATCAATAAGTGTTCTATGCCAGGTTTCTCACTGTTAGAGTAGTAGAGATCTTATGGTTTATTTACTTATGATTTCAATAGGAGATATGGTATTTAAGATAGTGTTTGGGAGTTGCAGTGATGTCAGCAGATGATGAAACAAGCGTAGTAATGAAAGGGATCACAAGTCAGCTTCAAATCATGGCTTCCACGGGCTACTCAATAATCTGATTCAAATTTGGTCAAGACATTGACCCAATACACAACAACCTTGCTTCCAAATCTATTGTCCCACGCTACCCTTGATTATTCCTGGTTAGGGCACTTTAGCACACTGCAATAGCCCTCAAACAATCCCAGAACAGTCCTCAAACAGCCTTCAATCCTTGCAGCTCACCTTAGTGTGATCCCTCTGCTTCCACGCTAGAGATTAGGGCACAATACAACCCTAAATAGACCCGCGCAAGTGTTTGTTCTGGTGGTATGGCCTATGGCCTACCACACAACCTACCTGTAACTAACTGCGGTGCGTATAATAGTTTTCATGACAGTGAGGGAGTGTCCCATTAACTGCGTATAGATTGTGTTTAGATGTCTTCAATGACCAGCATATTAGGTCTCCAAGATGTGCATATTAGTGTCTCAAAGACCAGCATATTAGGTCTCCATGTTGTGCGTATTAGTGTCTCAAAGACCAACGTATTAAGTCTCCTTGCTGTGCGTATTAGTGTCTCAATGACCAGCATATTAGGTCTCCTTGTTGTGCGTATTAGTGTCTCAATGACCTGTACATAAGTGTCTTTATGACCTACGTATGTCCTATCTTTATGACCTGCGGCTAGGGCATGTTTATACTACGGCTAGGGCATGTTTGTATTGTGGCTAGGGCATCATACACTAGCATATACTCTCAGCGTTTCTCCTTCTCCAAAAACCCAAAGATGTGGAGAGGAGATCACATGAAAAGTGTCGAAATGACTTCAAATCCTCTTCTATTTATACTAAAATGTAGATGATGAATAGACATGTCTATTGGGCTTCTGAGCCTACATAAGATGTTGGTCGACTTGACAATATGGCCTATAACACAAATAAATCCATAACTCCATGAATACTTATCGGAATCCGATGATCTTTAGATCAATCCTACACCTCTCAATGAGAAGGATCCAATAAAAATATTAGTTGTTATAAATAAGATGACCCACATGGAGTTTGGCCCTAATTGCCAATTTTAACACTCCCTCTCAACTAGGGAGAACTCCATCTGCTGATCCATATGTCCGACTATACTATTTCTGCCATCAGTGCCCTGCACTGCTTTGCTCAGGTCTGCTCTGTTCAGATCTGCTCAGCTCTGCTCTGCGCAGGTCTGCTCTGTTCATATTTGCTCAGCTCTACTGGCTCTGCTCAGCTCTACTAGCTCTGCTCTGCTTAGCTCAGCGCTACTGGCTCTGCTCTACTCTACTAAGCTCTGCTGGCTCTGCTCAGCTTTGCTCGACTCTGGTGACTCTGCGCAGTTATGCTCAGCTCTGTTGGCTCTGCTCTGCTCTGCTGACACTGCTCTGCTCTGCTGAACCATGAAGAAGAATAATTGATCGAGAATGTGTCATAACATTCTCCACTGACCCGAAGTCAGTGTTAGAGTGTGTACCACTGGTCCCAGACCAGTCCTCAACCGACCCGAAGTCAGTCTCAAAGTGTGTACCACTGGTCCCAGACCAGTCCTCAACCGACCCGAAGTCAGTCTCAGAGTGTGTACCACTGGTCCCAGACCAGTCCTCAACTGACCCGAAGTTAGTCTCAAAGTGTGTACCACTGGTCCCAGAGCAATCCTCAACCAACCCGAAATTAGTGTCATAGTAGGTACAACTCCTACCACTGGTCCCAGACCAGTACTCTACTGACTCGAAGTTAGTCTCAGAGTATGTACCACTGGTCCCAGACCAGTCTACTGACCTGAAGTCAGTGTCATAGTGGGTACAACTCCTACCACTAGTCTCAGACTAGTGTCATTGATCCGAGATCAATGAAGGTCATCCTAGCATAGGGAGTATGGTAGATACAGCGATGCGTCCATCGATACTACTATGGTCCCTATCCTCATTTCCCTGCTCATTGATCAGATGAAAGGTACTTCCCATGAGTCCCAGACTGCACAGGTAGGATGCCTCGACAGGAGAACTAATCATCATGTCCATAGGAGAGCGAATCATCATGTCCAGTGGATGCCACGGAGAACTAATCATCCTGGCCCACAGAAGAGCAAATCATCCTGTTCCACAATCGCCATGGCAAACACATCATCCAGGCCTTACAGGAGAACTAATCATCCTGCTACACAATCATCGTGGAGAACACATCATCCAGACCTCACAGGGGAACTAATCATCCTGCTACATAGTCGTCATGGAGAACACATAATCCAGGATATCAAAGCAGATCCCAAGGAAAACCAGCACTGAGAAGTGCTCTAGTGATCCTCCACACTGCTTGCCCAATCAGCGTTCGAATAATCTAGTGGTTGCATATTACAGCAGTGTATCTCAATCCATGAGAGATTGTGCCCTGAAGATATTTCAGAAGATTCTAGGCACCAATCCATTATCTCTCACTTTTTAAGGTGACTCCTTCACCTATCATAGTGCTGCCTCTCGTTCATTTGCTGCACATAGCCGTGTGACATCATGTTGTACCGTCATAGTGTTGAGCCTTGATGACTAAGCTGCTCTCATCTGCTTCTCATCATCATGTTGCGTATTATGCTGCATCTTCCATCATCATGCAGCATTATTCATCATCATGTTGACCTTCATTTTGCTGCCCATGCCCATCGTGATCTGACACTGATCATCCTTATCATTCTCATTGTGTTGAGATCATCATGATGCCCATTCATCACAAGTCAGTGTCAAATCATGAATTCCACAGGCTACTCAATAATCTGGTTGAAATCTAGTCAACACATTGACCCAATACACAAGAACCTTGCTTCCAAATATGTTGTACCACGCTGCCCTTGATTGTTCCTAGTTAGGGCACTTTAGCACACTGCAACAGCCCTCAAACAATCCTGGAACATTCCTCAAACAGCGTTCAATCCCTACGGTTCACCTTAGTGTGATCCCTCTGCTTCCACGCTAGAGATTAGGGCACAATACAACCCCAAAACAGACCCACGTAAGTGTTTGCTGTGGTGGTATGGCCTGCAGCCTACCACACAGCCTACCTTTAACTAACTATGGTGCGTATAAGAGTTTTCATGACAGTGAGGGAGTGTCCCATTAACTGCGTATATACTGTGTTTAGATGTCTTCAATGACCAGCGTATTAGGTCTCCATGTTGTGTGTATTAATGTCTCAAAGACCAACGTATTAGGTCTCCTTGTTGTGCGTATTAGTGTCTCAATGACCAGCGTATTAGGTCTCCTTGTGCGTATTAGTGTCTCAATGACCTGTACATAAGTGTCTTTATGACATGTGTATGTCCTATATTTATGACCTGCAACTAGGGCATGTTTGTACTGCGGCTAGGGCATCATATACTAGCGTATACTCTTAGTGTTTCTCTTTCTCCAAAAACCCAAAGATGTGGAGAGGAGATCACATGAAGAGTATGTCGAAATGACTTCAAATCCTCTTTTATTTATACTAAAACGTAGATGATGAATAGACATGTCTATTGGGCTTCTGAGCCTACATAAAATGTTGGTTGACTTGACAATATGTCTTATAACACAAATAAATTCATAGCTCCATGAATACTTATTGGAATTGGATGATTTTTAGATCAATCCTACACCTCTCGATGAGAGGAATCCAATAAAAATATCAGCAACTATAAACAAGATGACCCACATGGAGTTCGGCCCTAGTTGCCAATTTTAACATTTGGGCAGAACTTAAGCCAGAGTAACAAATAAGGTTGGCATGGCCAAAGCTTAGCCCAGAATTCGATGTTGAGCCAAATAGGTAACCATGTCCCTAATTCACGATACAGTCAACCCTTTCCTGCAAGCCATAGCATGAACATTTCCAGCACACAAAATAAAGGACAAGTGGGAGGTTTTGTAACTTGTGGCAAAGGGTTGGGTCTTCCTAGCAGATTGTCAACAGATGCTAGAGACACAAGGACAAGAACTCGACTTCAAAGAGAGCAATCAGCCGACAGTGCTTTGAGATTGAAGGAAGATGGGTTATCAAGCGTAATGCCAATTTCAAAATTTGAGGGTGGATTGCTCACTGACCATTATATGTAAGAAGATCTTATGAGTGTCCTCAAACAGCAACAAGAAGGGAAGATGGTTTGTGCAGTAAAGTTGTTGGCAAAAATTGAAAAAATAGGATTGGAAGTTGATTGTATTACTTACACTCTTGTTATGGGTGGGTACTGCAAACCAAGGGATGTGCAGGCAGTCTTAGAGTTATTTGATATAGTGGTAAAAAGTGGTGTTCATCCCGATGTTTTTTTTCTTATACTGTTCTCATTAATGGGCTTTGTCAGTTTGGTAGAATGGGCAAAGCAAGACAACTATTGGATGAAATGTTGGGAAATGCTTGTTTCCGAACCATGTTGGTTACAACACTTTGATTGGCGGATTTTGCAAGGGAGGTAATGTGAGAGGAAGGTGGGGAAATCAATTTCGCATCACTTTCATAAAAAATTAGCGGAGATTTGTGTCTAGTGGGTCTTGGGTCTAGATTTTAAACCCTCTAATACCACGTGTGATAGTCCATCCTAAGGTCCTATAACAAAATTAAATTTCTCTAATTTCAATACAATAAAACGGGAAATACTTTATTTTAATTAAACATTTAATCGATAATAATTTACCATTAAAATTTATTTCCTACAATTAAATAGTAAGCATTTCATTTCAATCACTTACATGAGTAATCTATAAATAAAGGAATACATGTTTTGATAGTCTTATTAAGATGCCCCTGAACTCTTGATCCTGTTGGGATGCTCCTCTTAACTACCGACTGGATTTACCTCCCAGCCAACTAAGAAGTATTTCCTAGCCTAGGAAACCTCCACATATTCCCTAACCCTTCGAGCCCAAGTCCAACTAGATATAGTGTGTCCAAACTAAACAATACTCTCATTATCTCATTTCTCTCTTCTCCACCTTACTCTCAAAACAAATCCTCCAAAACCACAACCAAACCAAAACCAAAACCAAGACCAAAGATCCCCTCCTCTCCTCATCCTTCCCCTTTAATGCCCCATTTTCATTTCCACCTCAACCACCTCTCATCAATGTCATCCTTACATTTGACTTATATTCTCCCTAGTAAATTTGAGAAGACATTTGGAAATGAAATATGAATATATAATTTGATAATTAATTGGAGAGGACCATGTCTTTTCCCAAGTAAATTTGAGATAACATTTTGGAGATGAGATATGAATATTTAAATTGGAATAAATGGAATGAGACCATATCCTATCAAAATTTAAATTTGAAGAGATAAATTGCCGATTGAATAATAACAAAATTTATACCAGTGATACATTTACAGTTTCACAAATGTAAGTATGTACCAATATTTCTTGATAATTATAAATCAATATTTTAAAATAATTTAAACACTAGAAAAATTTGCATGATAAGATTAAGTAAGACAATACATTGGTGCATTGGCTAAACCAAAAGGCATTACTTAAACTCGTAATGACCTTCATGTGTTCAGAACGCAATTTTTGCTGTGTTTTCCAACCTTATTCTAATTTTGTAATACCCTAACCTTAAGTCCAATTTTGAAAAGTATTTAGTGTCATGTATTTTATCCAACATTTCATCGATAAAAGGAATTGGTAACTTGGTTTTAATTGTTATTTTGTTTAGTCCTCAATAATTGACGCATAATCTGAACGATCCATCTTTCTTTCGAACTAATACAACTGGAGCATCATACAAAATTCTACTTTTTGTGATAACGCCACATTTTAAAAGATCATGGACTAATCTTTCAATTTCAGTTTTTTTATGATGTAGATATCGATACAATTTGATGTTGATGGGATTTGATTCTGATTTGACTTCAATTGTATGCTCGATTTCTATTTTAGGAGAACTTCATTGAAAGATCTTGGAATACTTTTTCGTGTTTTTAAATTAGCTCTTGGACTTTCGGTGCTTCTTCGTTGACCAAATTTGAGGTCGACATTTCTAATTGAGGACACTGTACTAAATAAGTTAGTGCTCCCTTTGAAATCATTTTCATCATTTGGGATGATGATACAATTTGATTCTCAAAGGACCGGAAACCATATAACTCGTATTTTTGTGCTTCCCATTTAAAATTTATAAACTGTTTTTGATAGTTGGCAAAATAAGTACCTAGGGTTTGAAGCCATTGGATACCTAGAACCACCACATCCACTTCTAATGATACAATGTAAAACAAAGATTCTAGATTATAGTCTTGAATTTGTAATTTGACTTTATAAGATTTCCCTACTTTTTCAATTTTCTTATCATCAACTACCAAAACGTTCATGTTGAGCATCGAAAATGTAAAAATGTTGAATCTTTTCACCATAGTTGAATCCAAAAAGTTGTGAGTGCTACCGGTATCGTTCAGAACCATTACATTGTTCTTCTTGATATGTCCTTTTAATTTAATGTTTGGGGTTGCAATATAACTATCATGGCCGATAAAGACACTTGTAGAATATTCTCGTTATCTAGATCTGGAGAAAATTATGGGGAGTCTTTGATTTCTTCTACATCTAATTCTTCATTGTTCGAATCATTAGTTGTTTCACATTTAAACAAGTTCTTTGTTTCTTTTCTTTTAACACATCTATGTTTAGAGTCCCATTTTTCGCCACAACATTTGCACTTGCAACCTTTCATTCTTTGCATTTCCAAGTTAGTCTCTTCACCTTCACGAAGATGTGGTGGAACATATTTTGTGTCATCCATGTTCACAGCTTGGGAAAATCTTTATCTCGAATATACTCTTTCAACTTTTGGCCACTGCATCTTCATGTGTTTCTTTTCAATAGTTCTTGTCTTATGTCTTGCTACTTCTATAGAAGTGATGTCGTGAAGCTCAAGCTCAGCGTAGAGATGGGGCTTAAATCCCATGGTGTATGATTGCATGACACTAGGTTTTGATAACCCAATTACTCGTGTAGCTAATTTTCTCATTCTAGAGTGTATTCGTCCACATCTCATTTTTGTTAAGTTTGATGAGCATTGAAAAGAACTCTTCTTCTTTGACACCTTAGAACCTTTTAAAGAACACATTTTTGAATTTCCTCTGACAAATAACAAATGTCTTCTTTTTCCACCACATATAACAAATATATATAACAAGTATGTCAGATATTTTCATCATCATTCTCCATGTTGTAAATCTTGAAATATTCTTCTACTTTATTGAACCATGCAACACTTCTCGATACCATCAAATTTGGAGTTTAAGTTTTGCTTTTCATTAATATGTCATAACCAATGGAGTAAAAAGAGGGTATTGATTCGCAAGTTGCATATTTGAGAATTGATTCCAACACTGCATATTTGAAAATTCGTGTTATTATTTTGTTGAAGGGATATAGTTGATGCTTCTGGAAACTCGAGTTATATTTGAAAATTCGTGTTACTATTTTGTTGAAGAGATATGGACGATGCTTTTGGAAATTCGAGTTTCTCATGTGATTCTAACAAGTTTGACAAATACAAAAAATTGAGATGTTGAGTAGCTTTATTATTCTGGAGTATTTGATCGGATGTAATCTTCAACTCGTCACAAATACAAGTCAACATCTTTGCTCAACTATGATTTATATTTATTGTATTTAAAAAGATTGCATGCTCCTTTTAAATTCATTATGATTCCGCTCAAGCTCACTTTCTATTCTTTTTGTTGCAACCTGGAACTCCTTGATTTCAATGGAATGCCAATAACCGTATTTTCAAGATCAATCAATTTTTTACTAAAGTCAACCTAGAGATGAAGCTTAAATCCCATGGTGTATTTTTCAAGATCAATCAATTTTTTTTACTAAAATCAGTGTAAAGATGAAGTTTAAATCCCATGGTGTATGATTCAATGAAACAAGTTTCTGATAAACCAAGTACTCGTGTAGCTAAAGTTTCTCGTTTTGAAGTGTATTCGTCCACATCTCCTTTTTGTTCAAGCACTGAGAAGAACTCTTCTTTTGACACCTTAAAACCTTTTAAAGAACACATTTTTGAATTTTCTCCAACAAATAACAAGCATCTTTTTCCGCCACATATAACAATTATATATTTCCCTTCCATTGGCATGGATGCATGCCTGATCTTTTCATCATCATTTTCAATGTCATAAATCTCGAAATATTCTTCTACTTTATTGAACCATGCAACACTTTTCGTTACTGTCAAATTTGGAGTTCAAGTTTTGTTTTTCATTGATCCGTCGCCACTGTTGGAGTAAATTTCAACTAGAGCAGCGGACAGAAAATTAGCGAGAACTGGAATCAGCGGCTGGAGAAACCAAGGAAACCTGCTCTGATACCAAATGGAGTGCACAAACTTTTTAATTACAGAAAACATGAATAAATATCTTTATTAATGATTAGCTTTAATACAGCCCAAGGTGCCTCTTGTTGAATGGGCATGATCTTTGATCATGCCCTTTTCCTAATTACTTATTAATTACAGGCTATTTATTTTTATATTACAATGACAAAGTTGAGCAAACAAGTGGATTTCTATCAATTGAAGATAGAAAACATTCTGTTAAACAGAAATTTCTGAAAAATAGATTTTCTGTTTTTTTAAAGGAACATCAATCTTTTAGTTGTCAAAAAGAAGATTATGAAGGGCTACCTTTCGATTTTTGCAGAGGAAATGTTGGATATATTGGGTATGAAGTGAAGATGTGTGGCACAAAGTACAACCACCATAAGTCACAAGTTCCTGATGCATGTTTCTTCCTTGCAGATTGTCTCATTGTAATTGATCACTGCACTATGATGGGTATATTCTCTCATTGGTCCCAAGCATTGAACTGCATAATGAAATAGATACCCAAAATATCCAACAAAAGAATGTTTCTACGAGAACTAGCATAATTGGATCCCCAGAGAATCCAACATGTTTTTCTACGCATGGTGCAATTGAATCACGAGGATATTTCTCCTGGTTCTTCAAAGCACAATAACTGTGTCAATTATTGTATATACTGTGTATGTATCTGTCAGACAATAATATTGTATTGAAGTGGATCTGCTGATTCATCATATTGTTCTGTTAAGGTTACTGCATTAATTGAAGAATTGGATCTGTTGCATGATAACATTATGTTGATTCACTGTATCATTGAGAAGTCAATTATGTTCAATGAAGGATGCAATAATTGTATTGAATTAAACTGCTGTTTCAAAGGGAAAAGATTTGTCAAAACCCTAGTACCCAAAGAAACCCTAGGGCAAAAATTACACTACATCACTAAATATTCTCGAGTTAAAAATAATTTAACCTGTCATACCAATATTTAACAAATATCTCACCTATATACCATTACATGATAATGCAATCAAACACCTAAGACTTAATCAGTAACACAGCTAAAACATATAGAACAGTTTCAACCATACTTTACTGCAGAGATTACAGGCCTGTCCAATAAAGGAAATCCTGAAACCGTCTTAAGACCAGAATGTTTATCACAAGGACCATGAAACACCATAGGCATAACCCCTGAAACATTGCATTATGATCAAAACTTCCATTGACAGATTAAACGTAGTCATCTGGATATACCGACATAAATTTACACACAACAGGTTTACCATGTGTATTACAGAGGAAATAAGCTGCCAGCTTTCCACCAAGTACACGCCAAAAATATGTTACATTTTTCAGAGCTGTCAAAAGGCTTGAGATTAATTTGGCCTTTCAATTCCACAACAATGCACTGCAATCCCTTGTAAAATCATCCCTATATGAGACATTGTGACATGCCTGAGCACTAAACTACAATAGATGGATAAGACAGTCCCCTGACAGAAAATGATCAATAGAATTAATGGGGATTACAAAATACACCAACTATAGTCCATAGGGCGTAACACCAAAACAGAACAAAAGGGCCATTATAATTTATTGTTCAAATCGCTGGTATCAGAAGAGAATTTTTGCTAGCCTTCAATTGAAGACAGCACACTCCCACCTTGTCCACTGCGAACTACTACCTCCCAACCAGGCCCCTTGAGAGGAAGAGTATCAGCATTTGCACTTGCATGTTCAGCTGAATCGTTTAGCATATCAGAACGGTCCATCAGCCTGACAAGATTTGATTCACTAATTTCACACTCAATGAGTTCCTCCTCTTCATCTTTTTCTTGCTGGATCAAAGCAAGTAGATCTGATTCCTGACCATGATTAAGACCACCAATTTACCAAGATTTTCAGTCGGCTATAGTATTGTTTACATTTTGACATTTGCCATCCAAATTGTGCAGATGTCCCTAGGGCCTAAGAAAGAAACAGAAACATTCTAGCAGGATGCAAAACACAAAGATAAGTCATCTAAGCAAATGTTCAAACCTCTAGCATGTTGGTATTCCGTTCCTGACGAAATTGTCCTTTCTCAATCACCAAGTGCTCCAACTTTAACTTACCAAATGCTACTTTAAGCATGCGACCCTGTATGCAGGATCTCTTATATTAAGACAACCATATCATAAAGAAGCATTTAACTATTGATTCAATGTCAAGAGGATTACTGTTACCTCCACAGAGTGTGCTGTGATAAGCCTGTAAACATGTACAGGTCGTGTTTGTCCAATCCTGTGGCATCGATCCATAGCTTGCATATCCATTTGAGGATTCTGTATTGCCAAACTCATTAACAAAATAGTAAAGGCTGATAATACATCACTAAAATAAATATCTATATAAAACATGTCTTTGACAGAACAGAATCAAAGTGTTACTTATGACAAGTTTGATAATATATGATAAAATACCTAAAGCCCTCCCACAATTGTAAACATGTCCAACAGTTCCTACTTTCTTAAATTCTTACCCAATCACTATCATAGATAATACAAGTGTCTGCAGCAGTAAGATTGATTCCAAGACCACCAGCCCGTGTGCTTAGCAAAAAGATACAAAAGTTGCTATCTGGGTCATTGAAATCCCTTATCTGTGAGGAAATTTAACAATGAGATTACAATCAGTAGACTTAACATATTTCAAGTTATAAATGTTAGTCATTAGCATTATATAAGCAATGCGATAGTGTCACAAATGTAACTTTAGAACTGGAGTTGAAATATAGCACTGTGGTTGACAATGCTAAATTACACTCAGTTATTTCACTTGATCCTGTTTTTAGTCTCGAAACTAAAAAACACATGTACCATTTACAATGGAAGGATTACCCTTTACCTGATTTTTCCTATCTTCCAACTTAACACTTCCATCAATGCGACAAACCTCATATCCTCTCTCACTTAGATAGTATTCCAGCAAGTCAAGAACTTTAGTCCATTGAGAAAATATCAACATCTGTAATCAGACCACATCTTGTAAGAACAAAAAGCAGGTTTAAAATAGTAGAGGCATTGCCATGATAACCAGAAATATACATCATTATATTCTCCTGATCACCTTAAGTTTCCCACCATCAGACATTAATATAATGAACAGAATATAAAAGGCAGGCTTGAACCAGCAAAATGATCTAACTGAAAGCACAAAAATTAAGGGTCAGTGTCTTACCTTGTGTTTCTGAGCTTTCAAATGTTTTAATAGCCTCTCTAGCAAACCAAATTTACCACACTGCTTAACCAACTGCTCCACCGGTGGATATTCAACTGGATAAATATCCAAGATCAGATGTATGAAACTTATTTAAAACCAATTCAGGAAACATCTCCATTATTAATACCAGTTTCAAGAACTGTCAAAATTTCATGATTATAAAGAATATAACTTTCTAAGTCACTACATGACTCCCAAAAGAATACAATAAAATTACAAGATCCGTACATGATTGATCGAACTGTGACTCCAAAAGATCAGGGTGGTTGCAATTCTTGCGCAGTTGAATCATCAAATTGTTCAGCTTTCCCTTTAGGCCTGTGCCTGAGATAGATAAAACAGATTCTGTCATATTCTCGACCCTCAATCTAGACTAAGGAAATAACATGCAATAGCTGCTGTGACACGTTGCATAACTCTAAATAAAGGATCATGCTGAAATGTGCTTGAATACCACTCTTAGAGATGTGAACAAATTGCAGGTTTAACTTACCATTTTCTGATTTATTGTGCAAATAAACCTCAAGTGTTTTGTTGACCAAATGATCTTGGATCTGCTTCTGATGTTCTGTCATATCTGCATACAAAATTATCTCTTTTTTCTTGGGCAGGGACTGCTCAACCTCTTCTTTCAGCCTTCTGAGAAGAAATGGTCGTAGGATCAAATGAAGCTTTGAAATAACCTGGAAAAGCACTTCTTATCAATGTCCCGTCCAAAATTCAAATAAAGTGACCAAAAGCCAATAAACTACTCAGATTTCTATTCACAGCATAATAAAAAGGTACACTTACTTGAACTCTTCTTTTCTCTTCAATTTCTTCCTGCCTCATCCCATTGCTTTGTTTCCCAGCTAGATCAAACCTTAAATGAAAACAGAAGATATAATTAGACATCTAGATGCAGAAGAGCCGTCTTTTGTTACCCTAGAACATTGATCCTTCCAAACATCAGAAACAAGGCCAAATGAATCCTACATCTTATCCTGCTATACCCCAGAAAAAAAAAAACATAATGATCCTTCCTTGATGCATGCGAAAATAACAAAACAATAAGCTATTTTCTAGGTATAGCATAGGCACGTTGGGATGCCTATGCTATACGTTTGAAAAAAATTAAAACATAAAAAAGAATTAAAAAATGATAAAAAGTAATCAAACATAAAAAAATTATACAAAAAAAACAAACTAAGCATCCTAGTTCTGAATTAGAATTATAACTAGTTGGGATGCTACTCTAATGCTTTTGTCACCATTCCTATAACATAACAATTTGTGCCCTCTGTTCACATTATTGTCAAGCAGCACAAATAACCCTACTTTTGAATTATTATTATACCCTGAATGACTTGTAAAACTGGTTAGGGTGCCAAATTCATATGTTTTTTAGTATTTACCAGACCTAGAGTACCAATCTGTGTCTTCTATTCACTATATAAATCAACCCAATAATCAAAGATAAAGCATGTACAGGTCATGCTGAATGGAGCAGAGTACAAGTGACTTTAGTTTTCAGACTCGCCAGAAGCTGGCCATTATATAAACTGATTAATATAGGTAATCAGCAAATTGCTTGGGTTTAAATTTTGCAGCCACTGAAAATGCAATGGCCTCTAAAATGCAATCAATAACATGTATGTAACGAATATTTCAGCATCATTTATCCCACTTAACCGCTAGTCCATGCTTCAGGTAGGCATAAATGGTACACCACACAACTGATGACTATATTGGGGCAAAGAATTTGATCTGTGTACCGTACTAAAAGATGACGGGTATAACAAGGAATTTCAATAGCAATCCAATCAAGGCAGTTTTCATAAAGCATAATCGGTGCTTAATGCTAGCATATGATCAATTCAAGACGCCAGTAACATGAAAACTGCCTTGAAGCTTACATTTGACCTTGAAAATAAGCATTTCTTATGACAGACTAACATGTGAAGAATACAAGACAAGCACGACACCTGACAGTTAAGTTTCATGAGGGAGGCTGCAAAAGAACCAAGTTAACATCATTATAAAACTGCGTATGAAGGCCTAAAGTGAAGTTTGCACAGGCTAAGGACTTCTCATTAGTATCTAATTGCTGCAAAATCCAGTCAGAATAAGCAAAAAAAACACTCTAGACAAGTCATGAACAGGCAGAATGTTATGGATAATGAAGAACATTTTGACAAAAGCTCTCTTAAAAAGGCAGTAAAACTTTTCAACACGGTCTTACCAAGGATGGTGTTTGTCTCAGTACATTGTACTAAGGCAACTCATTACACTAATCAAAATATAAAAGTGACAGAACAAGAGCATTTAAAAGCTGCAACAAAATGAAAAGAAACTGTGAAGATCCTCTGACATTCAAGCTATTAAAGCCATGTTGAAACACAGAACCTAGAATAACCATAGAAACAGTCATAGATAATTGAAAACCATTATTGCATTTCTGTAA
This sequence comes from Pinus taeda, assembly GCA_000404065.3. NCBI lineage: Eukaryota > Viridiplantae > Streptophyta > Pinopsida > Pinales > Pinaceae > Pinus > Pinus taeda. The sequence continues at coordinate 54,547 of APFE030792675.1, forward strand.
TGTCAGTTCATGCACTTGGGGGCATAATACCCATACAAACAACTATTGTTTATTGCAAGCTGACCCTAGCACTCATTTTGAGATACAACAGCTTCTCTTGTGAAGACCTTAGAGCAAGTAATAATCTTTGAAATCATAAGTTGATGTTTTAATATGCACAGATAAATCATATTGCTGGGCCACATTAATTAAATCTGTTTTCATCCCAAGCAACTTGCACTTCCATGCCTTGCATCTAGTAGACAGCCTACAAAGTAAGCTGTACACACAGGAGACTCGGATTTATCTTTTCCAACATTCATTGCTACAAAACACTGACAAAGGATGACTCTAATAGAACACCCACACTGGATAGAATCTTAGCACTGTAATACCCAGCTGCCTCCTCAGTGACATGACTAGAGACAGTATCATCAGAACACCTCAAAGATGTAGCTACTATAAACCACCTACAATAAAATTATCAACATTAATACAGCAGAGTTGCCAACAAGTGTTGTCATTACAGGCTACGAAGATAAAGAAGTATATAGAACAAAAGGTTCAGCATTGGACTTGATAATGGCAGAATAATGATCCAATGGAGTTAACATCTCATAGAATCCAAACTTATTTAGACAAGCAAAATCCTATCTGCCTCAATCCAATAACTAAGCAAATAAAAGCATGAACAGTAGATGCTTACCAAGATTCAAACTCTTCACGTGATGTGAATATTTGAGGCAAAATGAAATTCAGCAAGGACCAAAGTTAAATCCTATATGCCTCAATCCAATAACTAAGCCAGTAAAAGCATGCACAGTAGATGCTTACCAAGATTCAAACTCTTCACGTGATGTGAATATTTGAGGCAAAATGAAATTCAGCAAGGACCAAAGTTCCGCCAAATTATTTTGTAGGGGTGTTCCAGTCAAAAGCAGCTTATTTTCAGCAGGTAAGGTTTTCAACTCCCTCAGCAATTTGCAGTTGGAGTTTTTTAATCGGTGTCCCTGCAGACACATAATAATCCAATAAGAAACCTAAAAGAAAAACAGAAGATAGTAAACCAAAAGCACTTTATTTAAAAAATGAAAAGACCAAAGAACAAATCATTTGTATTAAACATACCTCATCAACAACTAAATATTTCCAATCATAGCTAGCCAAAGAATAAATAATTTGTATTAAACATACCTCATCAACAACTATATATTTCCAACCATAGCGAGCCAAAGCCTTGCTATCATTCATTGCAACCTCATAAGAAGTGACAATAACAGGGAATGTTGGACCCACTGTAGGAGGCATGTGGATTTTCCTCAGCTCTTGTCGCTCAATTTTGGAGCCGTGATAGATTATAGCATTCATGCTTGGAACAAACCTGCAAATAGACCCTCCTTAGAATTTTAATTTTTTACATTGATAAGTATACATGCAGGGGCAAGACAAAAGAAAATCAATACTCGAAGAGACTTTCAATACCCCACCTATTGATTTCATTCACCCAATTCGAGAGAGTTGAAAGAGGAGCAACTATTAAAAAGGGCCCATGCATGCCCATCCCCTTGAGATGAGCAAGGAGACCAATAGTCTGCACTGTCTTTCCTAGGCCCATTTGATCTGCCAGAATTCCATTGAGCCCATTTTGCCACAGAGAAATCAACCACTTTACACCCTTAATTTGATAGGACTTTAACCTTCCCCCGATCAATAGAGGAACAAGTTCCATCTGCTCTTTCCAGTTCCTCTCCTCATCTGTTAAATCATCAGAAGTTTGAACTGGGGTGTCTCCTATGCAATTCTCAGTCATAGCATTGATAGCATTTTTCGACTTTTTCTTTGTCTGATAAGAGTCCTAATATTGATAGCAGCAAGGTTAGGGTAGCAACATAATCATATTTTACAAGCATAAAATACAGTAGAGAGTTGCTGAGCAAAGTTTTCCAAATAACAGTTTTTCAAATAACAAACTCTTCATTTTCGCCCTTGAAGCATATCAAACTAGGTATTTCAAATGAAGATCCTTCTTTACTTGATACCTTATGATTTACATATCATGAACATCATTTACAAATAAGGTTTGGATTAAAATATTCCACAGTACATCCACTTAAATGCAATATTTTTAGCTTCTCAACACAAACAAATTAGTTAACAGTAAAGTATGATGAATGGCACCTAGTCTAGAGACCAGCAATAATTGCTTAAGCATCCAAAATACTTCAGTGCTACTTTAAAGTTTAGATTGTCAGTTTGTGACATCAAGTATAAAACAAACTAATCTGGTAGCAGAAAGAAAAATAGATATTCCTAATTGTCAGTCATTAATATCCTGACATTATTCAAGAAAGCTTCCAAAAGAAATGTTGGCATCCAAACCCTTACACTTCCAAACAAATACACTTATTTCTTATAACCGGCCCAAGTACTATTCATTGTCTTTCTATAAAAAAGTATAAACCATAAAACTTGTACCATGGTCATGGTTTAAGAACACAGTTCCTGATTCAAACCCAAGCTATTAAACTAGGATTCAGTTTCAAAAGAATACAGATTCCAAACAAAAGTCCCTGCCAATATATCCAGGCATACCAGATTCAAATGTGTGAAATGAAGGGGGATAAAATCCCTACCCTATATTCTATAGGGTGTCAACCTGTGATCAGAGCCTAAAACTCAACAAAGTTGACCATATCATTTCATAGGAATCAAATAAAAGATATCAAACAGCCACATTTTAACATGAAACGAAAATCCCAGACATTAGTATATAATAACATCAATAAGATAATCAGGAAAAGATAATTTTATTGATGTCCAACTATTGACCACAAAAGCAAGTCGAAGGGACTAAAAGTACATTCCCGTGTAAATACAATGTGGGAGTGCAAATACAACCCCTAGATCAATGCTTAAAGTAGAAGCATAGCTAAGTATCCAACCAAGAAACCCATATCCAGATATTATATACATCATACATATCACATAGGTACAAATGATACATTAGTTGATGTCTAGTTTTAGTGCAAGTATGGATAGATTCAAAAGTAAGTATGCATTGATGATCAGAGAACTTTAAAGGAGTATTGGGAGCTTACTGCATTATTAGTCACCATCTTACGCTTTCGACCCCTACCACTTTTCTTCACCGCACTTGCATTTGCATTGCCATTCTCGCTTGGAATCTGTATACAACATATTTCCATTTGAATATAGAGATAGTAAAATGATGAAGGTGCCTTTCAAAATGTCAAATACAGTTCTGTAGCTTACAAATGTGATGTCATCCATCTTCTCAAGCAGAAACTCTGAATAAAGTTGAGTCTGGCTAAGAAGCTCATCCAATTTGTTAAATAACAAATGATCCATCTGTGAACTCCCATTGCTCAGTTGTTTTTCCATTTCCTTCTTTTCTCGCTCAGCTCGTTCTTCTTCTAGGCGTTTCTCCTCCATGGCCATATCCTCTGGAACTTCCAATGCTTCACCATGAATTGATAAATCATTATCCTCTATATCAACAACTGGCGCTTCACTTCTAGACATTCCCTGTTCATAGAAAATGAAATAATAATCTCAATCTCAAGGCAAAAAAAATTATAAAAGACCAAGAAACACAAGGATCATTAGCAGACTTCAAATAGAATAAAATTCCAAAGCAATGGAATGAAAGTATTTGAAAATAGGACATCAAGCAGTAGCCAAAGGCTTGAAAAAGAACAGTCAAAATTGAGTATTGTTCATTACATATCACATCTCAAACACACTACCAAACCTAAGTACCATACAGTAATAGATAGAAATTGCAGTAAAATTGAGAAAGCAGAAACACATCTTTACCTCGTCTTCTAAAACAGATATAGGTGAATGTGCATCTCCTTTAAGACTGGCAGTTGAATCCTTCTCCATTTTTAAAATCTGCATTGTGATTGTAAAAACAAAGCCCACAATTTTTAATTTCAAAATTCAATATCATATGAATAATAGACATGCCACAGTAAGGACATCCAATATAATAAACTAAAACTTAGATCTTATAACCTTGCAACAAGACTATTTATATATTCATTATATCTTGATCAGTCAACTCAAAAACTGGGGTACTTGATAAGCCATGGTGCTGAACAAAATTTCAAATATGTGATCTCATCATAGAAAATTTAAAGACCATTCATTTCAAGAAATAAAATTTTGGCACATGAAAAGAATAACTGCACTAATAATTTAAACAAAGATATTCAATCATAAGCAAAGCAATAGCATCATGTTTCCCTCTCTATAATAATTTGGACAAATAGCCAATGACTAAATGCATTGCTAAAGAATTACCTGCTGAATGGATCTAATATAATACCCATATTATTAAAAGTGAATTTCTAGCAATTCAAACAGCAGACCTGAATACTCCATTTATGTATATGCTCCTTTGTCAATGGATATACTAAATACTAATTATGAAAGGTCCAATGAGGATTTTAGGAAAGTTGCAAGTTGGAATCACAAGTGACTTTAGCATGAAGGATGCAGATGATTAAATCTGTGTTGTCCACTATTGTGACTCGAGCAAAATGAAAGAAACCCTGGCTGAGATGGAATACTTTGTCAATGGATATACTAAATACTAATTATGAAAGGTCCAATGAGGATTTTAGGAAAGTTGCAAGTTGGAATCACAAGTGACTTTAGCATGAAGGATGCAGATGATTAAATCTGTGTTGTCCACTATTGTGACTAGAGTGGAATGAAAGAAACCCTTGCTGAGATGGAATATAATATGTAAGTACAAGTTAGAGCTAGAGAGTAATGGAAGATGAAATTAGATCCATGCTGATAATGTTAATGAAACTGTGGACTGAGTTATTTTGGAAATATGTAAAGAAGGGTTCTCTAATCAGAATGCTATTCTGATAGTGGAAAATGGTATATATAACTAAAAAGTAATGAGGGTTGAACAGGTACAGAATGAAGCCATGGAAAGCAAGTGATTTCTCATTCTGAGGAGCTAGTATGGATAACTACCCAAATGAGTTCTCAAAGAAATCATGCATTGATTCGTTCTTAAAACAGTAAATGCAACATAGAGAAGTGATCAATCTGAAACCATAATGGGCAAAAGGTAAGGATAAGAGTTACAGTCAAAGCAGGTTCCAATAGCCTCTGCCAAGAGAAAGATAGCAAGAGACAAGTATCGCACTCTTAAAAAGATCTAATAACCACATGTATGGGCAAACATTTTGGCTCTCATTTAGCTGGTGTGCTAAGTCTTTCAAGAAAAAGGCTCTCAAATTAATAGATGTTACCCATGCAGAGAAAAATAAGAATCAGTTCATCACATTTTTCTTCAACACTCACTCTTAAAATAGATCCAGAATCAGGCCTATGTATGTTAAGAAAGTTTACAGAGAAAGGATAGTCCATGTTAGGGACAATTTTATCAAAAGGAAGACAATAAGGAGAAGAGGCATACCCTATTTTAAGAGAAACTCTGCTGAACTTTACCTGTTGGGATACATGCCCATTTTGAGGCATCAATAAGCAAGACATTCTAGCTAAATTCAACAAGGTGGATGTCAGTATCTCTTAATCTTAGGATGATCAAGGCATTATCAAATAATTGTAGAAGGAACCAGCTGAACTTTGATGAGATAAGGGAACCCAGGCCACAGAGGAAAGAAAGTTGTCAGAAAGACCATGAAAGCATTCCAATGTTCGTGCTAAGAATTGGCCATGAAACAACTAACAACACTCATCTAATCAATTTAATTTTCAAGGTCTGACAAAAATGGTAACTTCCATATTTGACAGATTAGTGATCATGAGCAACTCACTAGTTAACTTCATGGCTGATGAATAGGCAATATTGAAATTAGGAGCTTCATCATCTTTTCGCCAAGACTAGAGATTCAGCATTGGCATTCCCAAAGCATGTGAGAAGAAATTACAGTAAACCAGTGAATAAGTTACACAACAAGGGGTTCGGATTGAAAATATGCACTAGTCAGCAAGGAGCAAGGGAGCAATGTCTATTGGACAAATAAAGGAAACATATCAAGGGGTGAGATAGTAGTTATAAAATTGATGAGTAATTATGGAAATAGACAAACCATTGCCACTAATTATGATTGCATCCAAATAACATGTGATGTTAACAAGGTTTAAACTTTAGACATGTAGGGCCAGTAATGTGTTATTTGTGAAACTTTGCTTATAAACACCCTGATTTTCACAAGCAATTATAGTAATGTTCAATGTGAAAGCAACTGACATAAAAAATCTGGAATTGCCCTTTATGTAACACCAAGCAACAAACATTGGTGGACGTAATAATAAATATTGTTAAAACTGGGATGGCCTTCCATAATATTTCTCAGAGATCTTCAACTCATTAAGGCAGGCAGCAACAAGAAAGTGGAACAAGTAGATAGTGAAGACTCAAGCCAGTCAGTTTGATATGATTTTAATCAAACTAGAGGACACGATGACATGATTGATTGCCTTCCCCCTTGGCATCAAGAAGATGTAGGAGAAGCAATGGAGAAGCCAGCAATTTATTTAAGTTTGTACAAGCATATTCCACTCATAAGCAGGAATAGAGAATAGCTGACCATAGCTTGCCTTCTTATCATATGATCTTCTTTGAGATGCTTCCAAAATCTAGTGCATGATCAGACAATCATATATCATTCCCTGATTTGGCAATAAAATATTTTTTTGCCTTAACAGAAAAGAGAGATTTCCACTCAACAAAAGATTCAACAAATTGTGACTTCACATTGCCCCAAGAAACTCAATTAATTCCGTAGGGGAGAACCCATGTCAATTAAAACAACTATAATCAGAAAGTAAGATTGAACTGAAACAAGAACTGAGCTGCCACAAGTGCAACTCACAAAACTTCAGCGCTTCAGGTTAATAAATGACAGTGCTAGTAATGTGGATATTAATCTTGTAGTTAGTAGATATTTTTATTTTTTCGTTGAGTTAGAAGAGTTATGTTCAAACTTCAAATGTAATCACAGCACCTTTTGGGAGCTCATGCTCTAAACTGAAATTGACAGTTAAGACTGTTTTCGTAGAATTGTGAGAGCTCAAAATTTGCAGCAAAATGACACTAGATGCCTAACCGCATTACTTGGAAAATCCATACCTATTGCCAACTCAGTTCAAAGGGATTCATCACTTGCAAAGGGAACATGTACTCCAAAATCATGAGAATATAACCCTCATCCAAGGAACATTCTAGCCTACCTAATTCCCTTGTACCTACTTGAGTCAAACTAAAATAGAAGCTTGAAAAGAGTAGCATATTAGGTAATAAGCAGACAATAACCCATAAGCATGGAGGAAATGAAACAAAAAATTAAAAAAGATACAATCAAATCCCAAATAGCATTTAACAACTAAGGCCCAATGAGAATTTACTCATCTATACTAATTTTGTCAAATTAAACATTAGGACCCCAGGGGACTGGAAGGTCCAGTGGAGTCATGACTTGCAGTGGGCAGATAACCCTTATCCCATAGGCATTATAGCAGGTAGAATTTTCTTGTGCATTGTGGGTTCTAAATAAAATGAAAGCTTTAGTGGCATTGTATAGTACTTAAGCATACAATAGAAAAACATGGAGGAAATGAAGAAAAAACCTTATTGAAGATACCAATCAAAACCCAAATGGCATTTAAATTTTAAACACTAAAACCCCAAAGAAGATTTCTTCGTCCATGTCAATGGTGCCAAGTCACAATAAGAAAAGAGGAAATTTAACATTTAGTTGTACCCTAATGGCACTATAATCACAATAAGAGAAAAGGAGAGAAGAGGAGAGTTGACGTTTAATCTAATGGCACGCTAGTGACTACGATTTTGCACGAGTCTTGCAAAGGCCGCGACCCTGCTGATGAGTGAGTCTTGCAGAGACATGCTCCCTCATTTTGTAAACACAATGAAGTGATGGAGTTAATAATATCTTATTCCCTTTTATATTCTATTTATACCATTCGTCAATACCAATCCGGCAATGGTCCAATCACTCGATGGAGTGTTAAGCTCTTAACCAGGATTCCGCTCATGTGTTCAATCACATGCATATTGCATGAGTTTGAAAGAGATGAAGCAGGGTACCAAGTCCAAGTGAAATTTCCACCCCTCGAACTTGGCACCTACCGCCCTTTGTAAACTCAGAAGGAACTCGTATGAATGTCACACAGTAGTGAAATTTATAGTAATGTTTTGCATAAAAGTGTCCCTTGAATCAATGAAACCGATACACCCATTAAGAACAAAAACGGGTGAAAAAGCACGAATAATATAAACTGTCATTTTAGCTTGCAGGTGCAACTAAAACCTAATAATGAAGGACCCCGTTCGTAGCCCACCACCATCCACACATGCAATCAATACAAGTTCTCACAACAAAACAAAAACATGTAAGCAACGTATAATGAAACATCATAAAATGCAAAACTAATAATGTCAACTTGTCAGCTGAGTGCCATATAGAAAACAAAACTAACCTACAGCAAATGCAGGCCTTCAAGTTGATGACTTCAAAACGAATTAAACCCTACATTGTTACCCTTAAAAAGACAGTAAGATATATAGAATTTACTTCCGAAATATTTGGGAATGTCTAAGGAAATGACAAATGCCAAAAACAGACCTGAAGACTTGCTCTGCTACGTCGATTCTTCACTGTTTCTATAGAAAGAAAAAAGAAAAAGAAAAAAAAAAAGGCACCGGCTAAATATACGAGTGACCAGGAATCGAACCTGCCACCTGAAGAAGAGGATATGTAAGGGAATGAGAGAAACAATGAAGGAAGAGCCGAACAAATACAGGGAGGGAACGGCGCAGGTGCGTTAAGGCGGGAAACTTAGTTGGAAAACCCTTGGAGAGAGGTAGTACGAAAGGGTCTAGAGAGAGAGTCCTGATTTTTTTGTTGAGAAATAACAAAAGTTGGTAAACAGACACATGGACCTCGGTTGACTCACAGTGAGTTTCACTGTGGTTAACACTCTTGTTACCGTTTGTTCATAGGGTATTGTTATGGTGTGTACCACTCAGCCTGGTGAAGTTTGTTTACCTGGGGTTTTATTTTATTTTATTTTATTTGAGTTTGTTTTGTGAAAATTAATAAAATAAAATTTTTGTTTGAAAATATTCATTTTATTAGGTTGATAGTTATGTTTATTTTAAAATAACAATTTTCAATTATAAATGAAGGGGCAGGATTTACTTTTCAAAAAAATTATTAAAACTCATTAAATAAATATATTTATTTATTTTTATGAAAAATGAGAAATATTTTTAAAAATAATTATTTTGATATGTTAATAAATGTGTTTATTTAAAATAAAGTTTTTATTAATTATTAATACTTAGGTGAAATGTTTTTTTAATATTTTTTGGGTAATTATGGTTTGTAGATATTTTTTAAAATTATAAGTTGTTTCAAAAATTTAGTGTTTTAGGGTTTGTCAGGGTGTTGAATCTATTTATGTATTTGAAAATTTATTTTAAACAATAAAAAATGACAATCTTACAAAAAAAAATTGTATTGTGTAAAACCATTTGATTTAATAGTTAAACTACACCATAATAATGAATAGTAAAAATTTAAATTTTACAAAATAGTTTTAATAATACAAAAATTCAAATTCAAATTTTATAAAAAAAAATATATGTATTTTTATAAAAATCATTTAAAAATATTAAAAATAATAGAGAAAGATTATCATCATCATTTAAACATTTACCTTTATGCATTTGATTAGTAATAATTTTAGATATTTGAAAAAAAAATTGTAATCATCATTACAATTTGTTTATAACAAATTTTGAATTTTTTATCATTATTATTTGTGTTGTTAAATTAGGTTGAGAGGTGTGTCTATTTTGGAATAGGTCAATACTTCGTGGGTTGGTGGTAGAGATTTAGCCTCCAAAAAATATTTTAAATTTTCATAATGCATACACAAATTAAAGGTTGAGATTTATCTCCAAAGTAATTATGTTATTTTTACTCTTTTAATTAAATTAATTAATTTAAAAAATTGTCATATGAGTAGTTGCAACGACGGGACCGCCAAAAGTGGCTCGAAACATGTTTTTCATGGTGGAAATGGATTGAGCACCATCAAAAACGTTTAGGACACCTAAAATTATGAATTTTAACAACTTTTACTTGGATTTACAAAAATCACTGCCAGTTTTTTTCAAAATATGACTGGAATTTCCATAAAGCATAATTGTTAGACTACATCGTTGTGATATAAAGTGACTTATGTTTTTTGGACATGTGGTATTAATAAGTCATGCTATTGGCCCATGGTGTTGTAATAAAGTCTATTTATATATTTATAGATTAAGAATATCCATGATAAAGTAGAGGTAAGTGTGTGATTAAGAATTGTTGTTCTATTTTTTAAAATGTATATATATTTAATTTATTGATTATTTTTATAAATTAATAATAATAATTTAAAATACAATTATAATTTAATTAATTTTTATGATCTTTTTAATTTTAACAAAGTAGGAGGTATCATAAATTAAGTGTTTTGATGTTTATTGTGAATTTTTTCTCTTCATCTAAATACTTTATGTTTTCACAATAATTTTGAATTTTTTTATTGTTTTTTTTAATATTGTGAATTCTTTTTTTAATATTTACAATTTCATTTTCATAGTAAAAAAAAAAATGAAGAAAACAATGCAATTTTTCCACAAATTTTGCCTTCCACAAAAGAAATTTATTCTATAAATTGTAAAACCACTACTTAATACATAATTGTTAACTTTGGTCAAAGAAACATGTTATAGTGAAATATCGCAAACTATTAACTAGACTTCATCAATTACAATCTTAAATCTTTTACCAAAATTAGATTACATCACAAATACATAAACAATTTGAAGATGGCTAAACAACAACACAACGACATACATACATTTTCCATATCAAATATGGCTACAAAAAATCTCATCAAATACCATAAGTAAATTTCATAGATTACCCAATACCATAAATCTATAATTCACCAACATTAAACTCAACAATCACTGAATCAAAATTAATCTAACATTTCCGTTTTAAACTTCACTTGAGATAAAATCTACTCCTCAAAAATAAGAGGTATGTATGCCTAAATAAGTCTTAGAAAAATATATCCAAAATAAATCTTACAAACATATACCCATTCACATCTAATAAATCCAACTTTACTTTATAAAATATAATATTGTATGTCTATACCAACCATGTGATATTATGCAACATCTAACCCTTTCATGTATCATGTATATTCCACTCAATTCAAATTTAGTGTATAAAAAAAGCCAACCCATTAGCCAATGATGCAAGAAACGCATGTTAGCTTTTTTAGCAGCAACCTTTCTTCCTTATTTTTTTTTTTTTATCACATGGTGAATCGGTAACTATCAAGCTTGATCCAGGGGAGACCCAGGATCAAACCTCATAGCTGCCACTATAACACCAAGAGTATAACCAACCATCAAGCTTGATCCAGGGGAGACCCAGGATCAAACCTCATAGCTGCCACTATAACACCAAGAGTATAACCAACCACCTGTAGATCGGGTATACTAAGATCCTATGATTTTAGCAAGAGCAGACTCATCTGGAGGGGAGTCCGCCCCTCTAGCTGCCACCATAACAGATCACTGTACTCCGTGAGATTTGAACCGAGGTCTCCTGGGCTTCGCCCGAGAAGACCCACCATTAAACCGCACATCACTGTACCCATCCTTTCTTCCTTATTACTCTCACACTTTCATGGATACTCCAAGTCAATCCAAATTTAATTTATAAATATAAAAAATAAGGCATACCCTTAACAACGAAGGCGTGCTCGTAAAGCAAATAATGAGAAAATGTATGTTCTAAATATGAGTACATAGGAGTGAAATGGTGAGTAAAATTAAAAAAACAAAAAACAATCATTGGTCAGTGTACAAAGATTTGCTTTCTGATCTCTTAACAAAAAAACTAGGGCTTAGTAGATATTTATCAATCTTGGTTAAATTAGGGTTGAGTAGATATTTATCAACTTTAATAAATTAGGTATGGAGGCATTTTACAATGGAGTATCTCAAGTCATTAAATAAATTTCAAAAATTACAACCCTAGTTTTTTTTCGAAATTATATTACAATGCAAAGACATGCATGACCTCAAGAGAGTCATTCAAATACAGGCAAAGGCTCATGTGAAATACCATGGGTTATCCAATACCGTAGGCCCATAAATCATTAATGGAAAACTCAACACTAACCCATTCAAAAATATTTTAACTAATATATAACGAGTCAAGATTGATCTAACATTATCATCATTTAAATATTTCAAATAATCACTAATGGAAAACTCAACACTAACCAATTCAAAAATATTTAAACTAATATATAACTAGTCGAGATTGACCTAACATTATCATCATTTAAATATTTCAAATTTTACTCACATCAGCCATAATAACCAAGAATATAATATTTTACTCATATCGACCATGATAACCTAAATATAAGATTTCTTAATTAATTATTACCAATCTAGATTCATCAACTTCTTCTACCGGTCCAGGGAGATCAAATACCTTGAGGTGCAAACCACTTTTGGAGGGATCCAGTGTCTTGAGGTGCAATTCATTTTTGGAGGGATCAGATCTCTTGAGGTGAACACAAATTTGATCTCTAGTTTCCTAGATCCTAGATCGATATTATATAAATTTCACTTCTTTATATATAAAAGTATTCTCGTTTTTAATTTTATTAAAACATTGATTTATTTTCTATATGGAATGCCCAAGAAACCATTTTAGTAGCAGTAAGCGTAGAGGATCTAGATATATCTCAAAAGTATGACCTTTTTTCTTTTTTATTTAATTAAAAAAATGTTATCAAATTAAGTTAAAGTAAAATATTTATAAAATATTTTGTTTGTCAAATGAGTTATGGTTTTTGGGCTGTGGTATTGATAAGCCATAGTATTGCAACAAAACTTATTTACAAGTTAATAATATCTATGGTAAATTGGCAGTGAATATCCATGGTTAAGAATGTTGTTACATTGTAAATTTATCATAAGTATTAAGTTTTTATGTTCTTTATAAAGAGTCTATTTCAGATAAATCACATATAAATTTTAAGACGGACTTATTTCAAACCACTTATTGTAGTTCATCATTTGAACAAAAATGAATAGTTTGATCCAAATGAACAAATAAAATATAAATAAAGATGACATAAACCCATTGAAAAAATATATATAATATTATATTCAATGAAATGTTAAAAACATAAACAAAAAAATATATTAAAATAAAATGAAAAGAAAAAATATTATATCAAATAAAACTTTATATATATATATATATATAAAATAAAATAAAAGTAGAAATTAAGAAACTGAAAAATAAGCCCAAAATAGAAATCAACTAGGATAAGAAGATAAAAACTATGGCTTTAATATTAAAAACGAGAATTTAAAAACTAAAAAGAAAAATATAAAAAATAAAAGAATTAAAATAATTTTAAAGACTAATTAAATAAAAGTAAATATCTATAAAGCCCCAAGGGTTAGTTCAATTAGCCAAATAAGTGTCTAGCCTGTTCTGGAGGTCACAGGGTCACGTATCCCTGAAGCCCTTGGGGTTAGGCCTAGCTATTGCCGACGGGGCTTGATACCCTTGATCAAGCTCAGATATTTCTATGGGACTATACCCTTGATGAAGCTCAGATATTTCCATGGATAGTAGTGGCCACCCAGTGACGGTGGATGTCCGTGAACCAAAATATATATATATAATACTTTTTTTATTTAGTTATAAAGAGAGAAGCATGCATTTAGGGTTTTATGTGATTATTCATTAAATCTAAATATGATTACAAAATTAGTATTAGTCTTTCCAAAAGTAATATTCTAGTAATAGATTTTCCAGTTGACCATTATTAATTTAGCATTGATCAATGTGACTTATAATGTTTAACTTTGAAAAAAAACAACAACAATATTATTAAAAAAACAAGCTCTGGGGATTAATTCAATTGGTAGAGTCAAGCTTCATGATTGAGTTTACAAGAAGTGACCCATTTGGATGGATCTCTCTAGTAAATAAATATATATTATTAAAAAAAAAACATTTGATTGGACCATAACTTAAAGGTGTTAGTATAATCTTTATATAATAAATACATATAAATAACTACATCACATATTTTATATCATTATAATTTTGTTCATATTTATAACTTATAATACTTTAAATCAATATTTTTATAAACTCACTAAATGAAATCATAAGCCTAGAATTCCATACTTCCTTGAGCAATGACAATCTTGTAAAGAAACTTATCCAAATTAGTGACTAGATAGATATTAGAATTCAAGACAACACCAACTAATTTACTCTCAAATATTTTTTCACTCTATGCTTGTTTGCATATCAGGATATTGAAAGTAAAGATGGATCTATGTTGGTTTAATTGCCCCCTTTAAATAGGCTACATTCCACGTGAATACCATGAGTCGATACCATTGATTCTCAATACCATGGGTCAATAGCATGTGCTATCTTTATTTTTATTTATATTAAGGTTAATAATGTTTTTTTGCATGGTAATAATAAAAATTTGGCCCATAGGTTTCACCTAAATAAAATCTCTCTTTTGAGTGTTTGTAAATATAAAGTGATATATATACCTCTCGTTTATTTATATTTTTATTCATTTACCATACCTCTTTTATAAATATCGTATTTGGCCCATGGTGTTAATCTTCGTAAATAGAAAGAGGTTTATGAACTAAATATAAAAAGAGGTTTTATTTATTTACCATACCTCTAGTTTATTTATATGTTTATTTATTTACCATGCTTTTGGAGTAAGTATAAAAAGAGGTATTTATTTACCATACTTTCACTTTATTTATATTTTTATTTATTTACCATATTTATTTTTTGAGTATTCATAAATCTCTTTATATTTTAAATTTATGTTGTGTTTATAAATAATAATAATTAGATTGATTTCTAAATAAAGCCAACATTACATTAAAAATGTTAAATGTTAAACATTACATGTTAAATGTTTACATTTAGATGAGATTTACTCTATACTAGGTCTTCTCCATGTAATTATATTTTTTTAAAGAAAGAGAAAAACCATTTCATTTATATTAAAGGAAAAAATATATTTAAGTGTGTATTATGATACCAGATTGTCTCAAAATCACAAAAAAATCAGATGAATTGCAACATTGGCCCTGCCAATAATGTCTAAGAAGAGAAATCATATAACTAACAAAACATTACATAAGCTAAAAGAGTGATATCAAAAACAAAATTTTGTCAAAGTATATCATGAAGAGGGCATAAGAGTAGACCATACGCTCAAATGGTTAGGTTTATATGTATTGAAGATGGTTGAGTTCATTAAAGTTTCTATATTTTATTAAAATTTGTTATGATTATGTGTATTAAAAATTATTGAGTTCATTAATTTTTTCGGACCTAGTCGCTTCGCTCTGCACCCCTGAACTGCCTCCTGTGGCCTCCCTGCCTAGCAGCCCTGCTGATGGGCCTTCCCGCTCCCGGCCTCCTCCGATCTGGGTCGCCCCCAACCCTCCTTCTCGGCTCCTCCTTTTCTTATATGAGTGATCGACTCCTGCTGAGCGTCTGGGACAGCTTTGATCTGCTACGATCAGCCATGCCGCCCTCAAGGGGTCCGGACTCATTGGACCCTCCCCTGCCCCCTCCCCCGAAGGTGATGGCTTTCAAAACAATGATCGACTCGAACTCTAAGCGTCCGCCCTCAGCCAGATAGCAGAAGTTTGTCAAGAAGATGGATTCCACACCATTGGTTGCCCTCCCTGAAGAAGAAACCTGCAAAGCAGCCCTAAATCTTGCTGAGAGAGGCCTCATAAGTCAGTTCATGGGCCTCTAGCCCTCGCCTAAGTCGGTAGAGGAATGGACTCAAAGGAATTGGACGTCGTTAATCAAAGAAGGAAAAAAAAGCTACTTCGTATGCAATGGCTTCTTTATCTTCGTCTTTGAAAGTGCAGAGGATAGAAGCCTAATCTTCAGAAACGGACCTTATTTTATGGGCCCCCAAGGACTATATCTCAACAAATGGTCGTCAGATTTCGACCCAGCTCAGGATGTCCCATCTGCTGTTCCGGTGTGGGTGCGGCTTCCCCATCTTCCCCTCCACTGCTGGAACCAGAAGTCTGTTCAAATCATCGACAACGGATTAGGAAAATACATAGATCAGGCTGCAAGAAAAGATCAATATTCATGTGCACGCATCTGTGTCGAAGTCGACCTGGAGGAGGGTCTACCGGAAGCCATTAAACTAACAGTAGCATGATGGATGCACTTACAAGAGTTGGACTATGAACAACTTCCATTCAAATGTATACACTGCCATGGTTACGGGCACTTTACCAAACATTGCAAGAAAAAAGGCGGAAGAACAGTCACACAAACAGATCGGTGAGCAATGGACCCTAATACAAAAAACCACCAATCATGGAAAAGGCAATGGGAAAGGCACTTCGAAAGAGGCACCAAGCAGCTCCATCCCCATCCAAGAAAAGAACTCAAATGACAAAGAAAACAAACAGAGCAAGTCAGCCACAATAGACCCGGAAAACTTGGATCAAAACGTCCCTCCTATCTCTAACAAAGAAGATGAGGAAATGGCTCACCTGGAAGTCCCCCAAGGAAGCCCTTCCAATCCCTCATACGCAGATGTCACAAGGAAAAAACCAGCTGAAAGCTCCAACTCATCTGAGGAGGAAAACTACGAGCAGCCCACAAGAAAAGTCGACAGGAAATCCCGTAGAGAAGCAAGGGAAGAGGAGGCGGAAAGGCTCAAAAACCAAGGAAGCCAACCCACGATTGAGATGTCTATCGGGAGAAACTCCAGGAACAGGCCCTCTAAGGGAGGCTCCCACCCCACCCTTGGTAAATAATGCGCCTCATCTCTTGGAACTATAGAGGTCTGGGCAACCCCATGAAAGCAGAAGCGGTCAAGGATCTGCTCAAAATAGAACCCTTAGACATTCTCATGCTCCAAGAGACTAAGATAGAGGGGAAAGCCCTTCTAGACATTAGCAAGAAGAAATGGAAGAAAAGCGCAGGAAGAGTAGTCAGCTCAAGAGGCTCATTCAGACGGCTTGCAACTCTCTGGACAAAAGATCTCTTCCAGCTAATCAAATCCCATGAGACCCAGCATTGGATTTTTACGGAGCTAACACATTATTCAAGTAAGTTGACCAAATCCCTCTTCAATCTTTATGTACCAGTCCTGTATTATGAAAAGAGAGTTTGTTGGAATTCACTTAATGAATTTTTAGAGCAGCACTCCCCTAGTAATATCATTCTTGCTGGGGATTTAAACATTGTTTTAAAATCCAAAGAAAAAAGGGAAGGAATCAATAGCAGAGACACCATGCTCCCCATGGTTGAAGACCTCATACAGCAATGGGACCTCCTTGATTTCAATCCGGTCAAAGGGCTCTATACATGGACCAACAACAGAGTGGGAGAGGAACATATATCAGCTCGTCTGGACCGATTTCTTGTCCAAGACACTCTGATGATGAACAAGAAGATAATCATCACCAAAATTCTTCCAAAATTGACCTCAGACCACAAACCAGTTCAGATCATTCTGGAAGATGAAGAAGATCTTGGCCCAATCCCCTTCCGATTCAGCCCTCTTTGGATTGAAAGGGACAGATTCATTGACACAGTGAAAGCAGCATGGGCCAAATCCTTCACAGGGTCCTCCAGCTATGTGCGGGAACAAAAGCTTAAAGCCACAAAGCAAGCCCTGAAGAATTGGATAAAGAAACCAGCTCCAAACCCAACCAGTCAAAGAAAAGAAATTGTTCAGTCTTTAGAGGCGTTGCAAGTCGAATTGGAAATCAGAGATATCACTCCAACGTTGCTCAACAAAGAAGTTAAATTACAGTGCTCATCATTTCGATCTTTTCGAATGGATGAAGAGTACTGGAGAATCAAGTCTCGAAGTTTGTGGTTGAAGGCAGGCGATCGGAACACCTCCTTCTTCCATCGCCAATATCGAGCAAGACTCTCCAGAAACCACATCTCAAAAATTACAACAACAGAGGGGCAGATCTGCAAAGGGTTCAACTAGATAAAAGAGGCAGCTGAAAGACATTTCAAACATCTCTACACCGTAGACACCCAAACCAACAAGGAAGAAATTGTTGATCTCTTCTCTAACATCCCTCTCCTGGTCAGCCCTGAAGACAATGTCGTTCTCACTAAGCCCATCACCGAAGAAGAAATCATAAAAGTCATCTGGTCCATGGAATTGGACAACGCCCTTGGGCCTGATGGTTTTACAATACACTTTTACAAAACTTGCTGGGACATCATCAAAGCTGACCTTTTAAAGATGATAAAAGGATTTATGAAAAAATCCAAAGTAGGAGGAGGAACTAATTCCACCTATCTTGCCCTTATCCCTAAAGAAATCAATCCTGAAACCTTTGCTAGATTCAGGCCTATATTGCTTTGCAATGCCTCCTATAATATTTTGGCAAAGCTCCTAGCAAACAGGATCAAGCCATGCTCAACAGGCTGATTTCAAGCAATCAAGGTGGCTTCGTAGAAGGCAGGCACACACTGGATAATGTCATCCAAGTTCAGGAGATAATCCACTCAAGCAAACAGCGAAAAGAAAAAGGCATGCTGATAAAACTCGACATGGCCAATGCTTTTGACCGAGTCAATCGAGCCTTCCTCTTCAAAGTCCTTCATTCCTATGGTTTCTCCTCCCATTTCGTCAATCTCATCTCTGCTTGTATTTACAATCCCTGGATTGCCCCTCTCGTAAACAGTCGCCCTACTCCCTTTTTCCAAGCCCGGAGAAGCCTCAAGCAAGGATGCCCGCTCTCTCCCTTCCTGTACATCCTGATGATGAATTCTCTCAACAGCAAGCTAACAGTTGAAAAAGCCTCAGGTTCCCTTCCTGGCCTCAAACCTTCCAATACCTCTCCAGCTCAGAATCACGCTCTTTTTGCGAATGATTCCCTCCTCGTGGGAGGTGCCTCAGTTAGAATAACCAAAGCTTTTGACTCTGTCCTTAAATGCTATTGCAGGGTCTCTTGTGCCTCAATCAATGAAAGAAAAAGTGAAATTTATGGATGGAACATTAGCCAGCAAGAGCTTACAGGAATCTCCAACATTCTTGGATTCAACGGTCATGCCCACTGGGAGAAGATTAAATACCTCGGCCTACCCATCACTAACTGTTGCAATAAGAGGTCGTTGTGGTCAGAAATCATCAGCAACATTAAATAAAAAATCTCAGTCTGGGGAGGTTACTGGCTCACAAAAGGAGGTAAGGTCATCCTGATCAAGGTTGTGTTATCTACGCTCCCAATATACCAAGCAACCTTCCTTCTCGCCCCAAAAAGTGTGACGGATCAAATCTCCAAATTATTTCACGACTTCCTTTGGCAGGGGGGGAAAGGGAATCAACATAAATTTCATTTGGTGAAATGGGAAACAGTCAAACACTCAACTTCTGAAGGAGGCTTGCAAATCCACGACCCTGCAATAGTCAACCTGGCAATGGGAGGCAAAATCACGTGGAACCTTTTTAAAGATCCCAAGCACCTAGCCAGCGAAACTTTGAAGTCGAAGTATGCCCACAAAGTCCCGCTCAGAAATTTGCAAGCAAGCCAAACAAATCTTAGCACTTAAGTATGGCGTTTATGCAGCAAAAGCTTGAACTTATTCAAAGGAAAGGCATACAGGATCCCAGGCAATAGAAAGCAAAGAAATTTGTGGCATGATCGTATAATGGATCGAAACCCCCTCGCAGAAAATGAAGAAATCGCAGATCTGGAAAACTGGCTGGAGCGTGCAGGGATAAACAGCGTTTATGATCTATCAAAATGGGACAGTCATGACGATTGGCAAGGGTGGGACTTCTTTGGAGTTCCAGACCGCCTAAATCAGCAAAAACGCATCCTTGAAGATCTGTTGGAAGAAGCGGCCCCAGTGAACAGGAAAATGAATGATAACTGGGGTTGGGGGACATCTGGAACCTATACAACAGCAGAAGCCTACAATGCCCTCCAGCCAATAAGGAACAACAATAAACCACCGGAGTTTTGGAGGAAAGTTTGGGATCCGCTAGCATTACCTAAAGTAAATTTCTTTTTTTGGACACTGGTTCACAACAAGTTGTTAACAGGAGACAATCTGATAAAAAAAAGCATAGATGGACCGCACAGATGTGAGCTATGCAGAAGTAGCTCAGAAACAGCCAAGCACCTCTTCATGGAATGTAATTTTTCCAAAGAAGTTTGGAGACTCATTCTCCATGAGTTACAAATCATAGTCCCCCAATTTAACTCCGTAGCAGACCTATTTGACGCATGGAATCAATGTTATCCTCACAAAATCCCCAGCAAATCATATTGGAGAAAAGTCTGGAATGCCATCCCCAAATATGTATGCTGGCAGATCTGGTTGACCCGGAATGATCTGATTTTCAATGAAAAGCGGCAAACCCCTTTTTCGGCAGCGGCAAAGGCCAAAGCCTTCCTCCTAGAAGCAGCGCATCAATAATACTTTTCAGATGATGCTTTGTTGCTCCCTGAAGAAGAAACGTGGTTGGGCTCCCTTACTCCCTACCCTCGGAAGCAGTTACCAGCCCCTCAAGCAGTGAATCCGGAATGGCGTAAAAGAGACTCTGAAGCTAATATTCAAGAATGGTGGAGAAAACAAAAACTTACCACAATCTTCTTTGACGGAGCCTCCAAAGGTAATCCTGGGAGAGTAGGAGCAGGAGGGGTCATCTATGCCTCGGATGATTCAAGAAGGGACAGTTTCTGCTGGGGCATCGGGCAGAAAACCAACAATCAAGCAGAGATCCAGGGCCTGCTCAAAGCTTTTCAAATTGCTAGAGACAGAGGAGACAAAGAATTCCAAGCTTTTGGAGACTCAAAGATCCTAATAAAAAATTTAAACACAGGCAAAATGTTCACCAATGCAAGCCTCAACAAAACTCGGAATAGATTAAAGAGAATCCTGTTCGACTTCGACTCCTACAAATTCTTCCATATCCTCAGAAACTTGAGTGAAGTAGACCTGTTAGCGAACAAAGGTTGCACTCTTGGGAAAGGGCAACTCCTCATAAATGGCAAAAGTTCATTCCATCCTTGTAATCCATGAGCAATCTGCATTTTGTAATAGTACAAGAAACAGAAACAGAAGCAATGTAATGATGGTTGCCACGACGTAAGTCCAATATTTTTCTCAATAAATAAAACATACCCGTTTCAGTTTAAAATAATTAAAAATAAAAAATAAAAAAATAAAATTATTGAGTTCATTAAAGCTTCTGCATGTTATTATATTATCTATTAAAAATTACTTATGTCATTATAGTTTTTACATATTATTAAAATTTGTTATGGTTATATGTATTAAAGATGTCAAAGTTTTTTCAATATATGTAAGTGTATTATTGAGTCCATAGGTGTATAGCGTATACATGTAGGTGTAATATATGTATATAAACAATTTTAAATGTAAGCTCAATTAAAAATTTAAAAGAATAGTAAAAAGTTAAAATTATTATATAACATTGTATCACTAGCTCAATTAATAATAAAAAGTTAAAAATAATGAAATTCAATTTGTTATGTTTTGATTTTGTTTTTCATAAAATAAAATCATAATATATATTTCACTTTTAAAATATAACATGTAAATTAAAATATGATTTAAGAACCATATTTAAATTTAATTAATAAACACATAAAAATATAATACTTACAATATGAAAATATTCTTAACCATGGATATTCGTCTTCACTTTACCATAAATATTATTAACTTGTGAATAGGCTTTGTTGCAATACCATGGCTTATCAATACTACAAGCCCAAAAACCATAACTTATTTTACAAACAAAATATGTTATAATAATATGACAAGATTCTTAACCATGGATACTCACCCCATTTTACTCTGGATATTATTAGCTTGTAAATAGGCTTTGTTACAATACCATGGCTTATTAATACCATGTGCCTAAAAACCATAACCTATTAAACAAAAATATTTTATCAATATTTTATTTTAATCTAATTTTATAACATTTTTTTAATTAAATCTAAAAGACAAAAGGTTATAATTACTTTTGGAATATATCTAAACTCTCTATCCTCGCAACTACTAAAAATATTCCCATAGAAATTAATCAAGGTTTTAATAAAATTAAAAATGAGAACAATTTTATATATAAAGATATGAAATTTATATAATATAAACAATATTATTAAGAACCAGCATAGATCCATCTTAGGTAAGGAAGCGATGAGAGCAAGCAAAGTGACTAACAATAATTGAGGAAAGATAACGCAAGATTCTTTTAAGTTTTTCATTACTGTATTTTCCTTGATATGATTGATCCAAAATATAGGTTTAATATTTTACAACCAAATGAGTTTTTCTTATTTAGATACTTTCTTAAACAAAATACAATGGGATCAAATTTAACAAGGAGAGAGGGGGAACTAAGAGGGAGTATCATGGCCCCAATTTTTTTCCTAAATTGAGCTAAGTGCGGCACCGACTAAATGACTCAACACATTAGTTTTCTTTACATTTCTCAGACTATGCCTACTTACTTCTTCATTCATCATTATTAAACAGTTAAGTGCGGAAATACTTAACTAAAACAGTCACAACATCACATTAATGCAAGAGACACATCATTTCTGTAACAATTCAGTTTTATGTAGAAATCTATAATTTTACAACTTTTCGGGGAGACAAGTCTCAACTCGTTTCATTAAGTTTACAAGTTCGGGTACACTGCCTAGTAAGTCGGCCCTACTGCACGACCCGACCGCACTGCACCTCGTTCAACACCATCTATCCCTGGGCACTCGTCCCACCCTGTCGTGCGGCCCGCATAACCTACCCGTGGCCCAATCGTCAACCCGCCATGCAGATTCTCCCACCTATGTTTGTCACTTCCTTTTGTCCGCCTGCGCACACCCAAAACGGTGTCGGGTCGACCCGCCCACCTACGATCACCCCGAACTCGTGCCGCGTTTAGAAGCACCCGACCCATGGGTTCATCTCCTCTTGTTCTCTCATTTCACGTGTTGCGTTGTGTTATGAGTTCGTTGATGTTCGTTTGGTTGTGCCTCTGCCTATATATATATGTTGCCCGGTCGTTGGAATGGGCTCATCTCTTGCCAAGCTGACCCGCCCTATTCCACAACTCATATCCCTTCGCAATAATATTACATCGTCCGCCAAACACGACCTCTGCCTATACACCCACTTGTTCACACGCACCTAACACTTAGTCATTTTCATGTTGGCGCCCTCAGCTTGTCGGTTATGTGCACTCGCCCTAGCTTGTCGGTTAAATGCACCCACCACACACTCGTCGGTTAAATGCACCCATCCGCTCGTCGGATATGTGCGCACCCGCCTAGCTCATCAATTATGTGCGTACCTACCCAACTCATCGGTTAAACGCGCCCGTCAACTTGTTCGCTAACTCGTCGGTTAAACGTGCTCGGGTTGGGTGCCCGACTCATCCAAGTGCGACGGTGATGACTCGAGGGCCTGACATCCTCGCCCACCAGAATTCATTGTTGTCATTGTTGTCCCTGGCAATCCAGCTACTCTCATCAACTCAACATCATACTCAACAATCTCTTTCCTCCATCTCCACAGTGAATCCTTTGTTTCCTAGCTACTCTCCTCTGGTTCGTTCTTCCATTTAACAAAGAAATCTTGTCGTGTCGTGTTCCCAACACCCATAGTCCTAATATCCATAAGCTTCTGTAGAACAAGGTGTGGCCTATCCACAATCATGGCTGGTCCTCTCGGTGGTTTTGTCCTCTCAAGCTGATGTGCATCAAGTCAACATCTCTTGAGTTGAATCATATGGAACACAAGATGTTTCAAACGCATGTGGTTTGGAAGCTCCAACTCATAGGCAACTTCTCAAACTCACTTATTTACCCGGAATGACCCTTAATACTTCCTCATGAAAGATCTCGCAGTCCCTTTCTGTGGTTGAAACTGATCTCTGGTGATCCTCAGAAAAACCATCTCCCCAGCACTAAAGTATGCATCTTGTCTATCTTTATCTACCCATTTCTTCATCCTCCTTGCAGCTTCATGCAAGTGCACTTGTGCTAGCTCTAAGGTCTCCTCCCATGTTGTCAATAATCTCTTCGCATGTGAACTCCCCATAAATCCCCTCGATAACACAGTGTGTGGAGCAACTGGCACTTGTCCATTTACCAACTCAAATGGACTATCCCCGGTTGCAAAAATCTTCTACATATTGTAGCTAAACTGAGCCACATCCAAGAGTTCAAGTCAATTCTTCTGATCAGTCATCACATAATGTCTCAAGTAGTCCTACAACAATGCATTAACTTGTTCAGTATACCCATCTGTCTGCAGATGGTAACTTGATCTCTACAACAACTCTGTCCCGACCAAATTAAATAAAGTGGTCCAAAATCTGCCTGTAAATCGTGGATCTTGGTTCGACACAATACTCAATGGCACACCCCAATACTTCACAATATGTTTGAAGAATAGCTCAACAATCTTCTTGGCTCCACATGGTATCTTCATCGGAATGAAGATGGCATACTTAGAGAAACAATCAACCATGACCATAGCTTCGTTATACCCATGTACATGTGGTAACTGAGTGATGAAGTCCATCGAAAAACTCATCCATGGTCACTCTGTAATCGGTAAAGGTTGTAACAATCCTCCCTACCTTTGGATATCTTATTTGTTATGCTGACAAATGATGCATGTATGTACATACTCCTCCACACCCTCTTGCATCTTCTCCCAAAAGAATCCTCTCTCCAACAATGCCAAAGAACGACGCTACCCTGGTTGGCCAGTCCATGGAGAATTGTGGCACTCCTTCAAGCGGTCCCTCCTAAGTCCTGAAGACTTGGGAATGTAAATTCAGTTCCCAAAGAACAAGAGTCCATCTCGTAGAAAAAACCTTTGTCTCTCCTTCCTTCACCTACTTCAAGATGCTTTATGCCTGAGTATCTATCTACATACTAGCCCGAAGTCTATTTTGCATCTCATCGGTCATCTGTACTCGACTCCTACTGTGTTTTGGCCCATCTTCTTCCTCCTCGAGTGTGGCTAACTATCCCTTCCTACTAAGGGCATATGCAACTTCATTGAGTCTACCTGGTCGGTACTCAATAGTCATGTTGAACTCTACCAAGAAGTCTTGCCAACAAGCTTGCTTCGTTGACAATTTCAGTTGTGATGTAGAATAACTCGTTGCAACATTGTCAGCCTTGACAACAAAAGGCTTCCCAATCAAGTAATGCCTCCATACCTATAAACAGTGGATGACCAAAGTCATCTCCTTCTCATGAACCGTATATCGTCATTCTCTATCCTGCACCTTCCGACTCTCATATGCCACTGAATGCCTATCCTGCATAAGAACCCCTCCTATCGCAAAATCTGAAGCATCTGTGTGCACCTCAAACGGTATCTCAAAGTCAGGTAACTTCAGTATTGGTGTTGTAACCATTCTCTTCTTCAAGTTTTCAAATGTTGCTCGATACTTCTCCATCTAATGCCATCTCTTTTCCTTCTTCAAAAGGTTTGAAAGTGGTGGTGTCACTTTGGAGTACCCCTCTACAAACTTGTGTTTGTAGTTGTTCATCCCCAAAAACACCCTCATATCATGGAAATTCTTAAGTTCGACCTAATCCTCTATCCCCTTCACTCTGCTCGACTCCATCTGTATGTGTCCTTGACCCACATTGTGTCCAAGGAACGGAATCTCAGTCTGGGAAAACACACACTTTGACTTCTTCAAGTATGACTAATTATTCTTCAGTGCCTCAAATACCAAAGTGAAGTGCTTCTTATGATCCTTCATGTTATCATTATATATCACAATATCATCCATGTATACTATCACGAATAAATCCAAATATGGACGTAGCACAATGTTCATCAAAGTGAAAAACGTAGCAGGAGCATTACACAACCCGAAAGGAATAACAAGGAACTCAAAACTTCCATACCTTGTCACAATCATGGTCTTCTTCTCATCTCCCTTCGCTCTCTGCACCTGATAATAACCATGCCTCAAGTTGATCTTGGAAAACACTTGGGCTTTCACAAGCTTATTGAAGCAATCTGTAGCAAGTTTCAAAGGATACCTATTCTTTATCGTTTGCTTGTTGCAAGCACGATAATCACAACACATTCGTAGCTCATTCATATCTTTCTTCCATTGGAATAATATTGGAGCACCATATGGGGACCTTGAAGGTCGTATGAAACCTGCATCATCCAGCTCCTTCAACTGTCATTTCAACTCCTCCAATTTTGGTCCTAATAAATGATAAGGAGCTTTTGTTGAAGATTGCTTCCTTGACTTTAGCTCAATGCTATGGTCCACTGCAAGCCTTGGTGGAAGTGTTTTCGGTAGCTCATTAGGCATCAAATCTGCATTCGTGTCCAATGCATCAGAAATGTTAGCTCAAATAGGCATCCCCACCCCATCATTGCTTTCAACTCCCCTGATGACTGTTGCATATGTCTCCACATTTTAATCCTGCATTGCCTTCCTCATACTTAGTGTAGAAACATGTTGCACCTTCACTTCTTTCCTTTTCTTGTGAGTCGGCAAAGTCCAAGTTTATGAGCCTCCAATCAACATGATCTCATGGCAAAATGGGACAATAATTGCCTCATTTTCCTTCATAAAATCTTGCCCCAATATCATATCAAAATCATTTATCTCCATCACCGTGAAGTCCAATCGACCTTGCCAGTCTCCAATTCGAATTGGCACTTCATCTGCCAATCCTGACACTTTAGCCTTCGAGTTCACTACCTTGACTTCCACATCAGTTGGAAAAATTTGCAACCCAACTTCTCTTGCCAACCTTGTCGTCATAAAGTTGTTTGTGGCACCCGTGTCCACCAAAGCTTGGATGGTTTTTCCATGAACCTCTAAGTCAAGAAACCCCAAACTATGTATCCAAGATTTATTTTGTTCAAAAACTTCAAATTGCATACATACCTAGTCTTTGCATTTTGTTGTTGTACTGGCTCTGATACCATCTGTCACAGCCTCAATTCTTTTTTCCTGAATTGTGCTACGTGCGACACCTACTAAATGACACAACCCATTAGTTTTCTTTACATTTTCCAGACTACGCCTCCTTACTTCTTCATTCATCATTGTTAAATAGTTAAGTGTGGAATTACTTAACTAAAACATTCACAACATCACATTAATGCAAGAGATGCATCATTTATGTAATAATTCAGTCTTATGTAAAAATCTGTAATTTTACAACTTTTCGAGGAGACAAACCTCAACCCGTTTCATAAAGTTTACAAGTTTGAGTGTGTTGCCCAGTCGGTTGGCCCTGTTGCACAACTCGACCGCAGTCGCACCCTGTTCAGCACTGCCCATCCCTGGGTGCTCGTCCCACCCTGTCGTGCGGCTCGCATAGCCTACCCGCGGCCTAATCGTCGACCTGCTGTGCAGACTTCCCGTGCAAACCCTCCCACTTGTGGTTGTCACATCCTAACATCCGCCCGCGCTCACCTGAAAGGATGTCGGATTGACCTGCCAACTTGCGGTCACCCTCAACTTGTGCTGTGTTTAGAAGCGCCCAACCCATGGGCTCATCTCCGCCTGTTCTCCCATTTCATGTGTTGCGTTGTGTTCTGAGTTCGTTGATGTCCGTTTGATTGTGCCCCCACCCATATATATATGTTGCTCGGTCGTTGGAATGGGCTTGGATCTTGCCAAGTCGACCCTCCCCATTCCACAACTCGTGTCCCTTCGCAATAATATCATGTCGACTCATCGCCAAACACAACTTCTACCTATATACACGCACGCGTCCAACACTTAGTCATTTTCGTGTTGGTGCCTTCAGCTCATCGGTTATGTGTGCTCTTCTCGGATCGTTGGTTAAACGTGCCCACCACAACTCGTCGGTTAAATGCACCCATTCGATTGTCAGTTATGTGCGCACCTGCCCAGCTCGTCGTTGGAATGGGCTTGGCTCTTGCCAAGTCGACCCTCCCTATTCCACAACTCATGTCCCTTCGCAATAATATCACGTCGGCCCATCGCCAAACACAACTTCTGCCTATATACCCGCACGCGCCCAACACTTAGTCATTTTCATGTTGGTGCCTTTAGCTCATTGATTATGTGTGCCCTTCTCGGATCGTCGATTAAACGCGCCCACCACAACTCGTCAGTTAAATGCACCCATCCGCTTGTTGGTTATGTGCACGCCTGCCCAACTCATTGTTGGAATGGGCTTGGCTCTTGCCAAGTCTACCCTCCCTATTCCACAACTCCTGTCCCTTCAAAATAATATTACGTCAGCCACCCAATCGTTCACGTCAGCCCATCGCCAAACACAACTTCTGTCTATATACATGCTCGCCCACATGTGCCCAACCCTTAGTCATTTTCGTGTTGGTGCCCTCAGCTCGTTGATTATGTGCGCTCTTCCTGAATCGTAGGTTAAACGCGCCCACCACAACTCGTCAGTTAAATGAACCCATCCGCTCGTCGGTTTTTTGCGCGACCACCCATCTCGTCGATTAAATGTGCTCGTCGACTCATCCGCTAGCTCGTTGGTTAAATGTGCCCGAGTTGGGTGCCCGACTCGTCCAAGTACAACGGTGATGACTCGGGGGCTTGACAGGGAGGGAGACGGTGACAGAGGTGGAGGGCGGAGAGAGAGAGAGGGGGGGAAGGAAGAGAGAGAGGGGAGGGAGAGGGAGGAAAGAACAAAGACATAGAGAGATGGAGGTGGAGAGAGAGAGAGAGAGTGAAAAGGGAGATATGGAGAGAGAGTGAGGGAGAGGGGAGAGGAGGGAAGAGAGAGAAGAGGAGAGGAGAGAGATAGGGAGAGAAGGGGAAGAGAAAGAAAGGGAGACACAAAGATGGAGGGGGGAGAGAGAAGGAGAGAGGGAGGGAGATAGAGTAAGATTTAGGGAGTGGAAAGAGAGTGAGGGGAGGGGGAGAGACAAAGGGAGGTGGTAGAGAAAGGGAGAGAGAGGAAGGAAGAGAGAGAAGGAGATAGATGGAGTCGGAGGAGGGAAGAACAAAGAAATAGAGGGTGAAAGTTGGAGAGAGAGGGGGAGTAAAAGGGGAGAGATGGAGAGAGACTAAGGGAGAGAGGAGAGTGGGAGGGAAGAGAAAGAGAAGGAGAGAGAGAGGGAGAGAAGGGGAAGAGAGAAAGAAAGAAGGGGAAGAGAAAGAGGGAGAGGAAGAGATAGAAGATATCAAGAGAGTGTGTGTATGTTTTGGGGATGAGATAAAGAGACAAATAAGGAGGGATAGAGAGATATAGATATATAGTTGGAGGGGGGAGAGAGCGAAGAAGAGAGAGATAGAGGGGAAGGGAGGAAGAGAGGTAGATATAGAGAAAGTGTGTTTGTGTGTTTGGGGAGGTGAGATAGAGAGATAAAGAAGAAGAGGTGGTGGTAGATATAGATATAGATGGTGGGGGGAAAGAGAGACATAGAGAGGGAGGGATAGGCAGAGAAAGAGTGAGAGATGGGGGAGAGAGGGAGTGGGGAAGAGAGATAAGGAGAGAGGGAGGGAGATAGATACAAAGATGAAGTGGGGGAGAGAGGGAATAAGAGAGAGTCACATAGATACAAATATAGATTTTATATAGTATCATATAACCAACCTAGATCCATCTTAACCTTAGATCTATCAAGCACCGAGGGGCATCAAATCTCTTGAGGTGCAAATATTTCCTCAAGTTTTGAACTCGAAAAAAAGGTTTTCACCTTGACAGGTTTGATCCCTCTCAGCGCTTGATAGATCCAAGGTTAAGATGGATCTAGGCTAGTTATATAATACTATATAAAATCTATATTTGTATCTATGTGTCTCTTTCTTATTCCCTCTCTCTCCCCCTCTTAAATTTGATCCCATTGTATTTTGTTTAAGAAAGTATATAAAAAAAAACTCAATTGGTTGTAAAATATTAAACCTATATTTTGAATCAATCATGTCAAAGAAAATACACTAATGAAAAACTTAAAAGAATCGTGCGCTATCTTTCCTCAATTATTGTTAGTCACTTTGCTTTCTCTCGTCGCTTGGATCCTTAGTTAAGATGGATTTGTGCTAGTTTTTAATAATATTATTTTTATTACATAAATTTCACATCTTTATATATAAATTTATTCTCATTTTTATTGAGCTGAGAGGCTCATTCTACAACCCAGTATGGTTGTCCGTCCGTCATCAAAGTTGATATTTTGCTCGTCTCCATCAAAATAAAAAACATTAAAATAATGTCGAATCATAAAAAAAATTGCACTTGAAGAAATTGGATCCCTCTCTGCTCATGTTAGATCCATATTTAAGATGGCTTTGTGTTGGTTATATATAAAATTATTCTCATTTTTAATTTTATTAAAACCTTGATTTAATTTCTTTGGGAATATTTTTAGTAGTTGTGAGGATAGGGGGTTTAGATATATTCCAAAAGTAATTATAACATTTTTTCTTTTAGATTTAACTAAAAGAATGTTGAATTTAGGCTTCTATGATCCATATCAAGTTTTATGAGAAGATTTTTCGCAGTAAAGAATGTTATAAAATTAAAATAAAATAAAATATTGATAAAATATTTTGATTGTAAAATAAGTTATGTTTTTGGGCATGTAGTGTTGATAAGCCATAGCATTGGCCCATCCATGGTAAAGCGAGGTTGAATATCCATTGTTAAGAATATTTTCATATTGTAAGTATTATGGTTTTTTGTTTTTGTTTTTTTGTTTTTTTTTATTAATTAAATTTAAAAATGGTATTGAAAATTATTTTAACTTATAACTTAAAATTGATCTTAATTTATAGCTACTTACATGTTATATTTTTTTAATGTGATATGTATATTATGATTTTCTTTTATCTAAAAAATTGTCTAATTTTATCAAGAAAAACAAAATCAAAACATAACAAATTGAGTTTCATTATTTTTATTACTTTTAACTTTTTATTATTAATTGAGCTTTACACTCATCTCGATATTGGACTCTATAATAATTTTAACTTTTTACTATTCTTTTAAGTTTTTAATTGAGCAAACATTTAAAATTGCTTACATAATTACATTACAGCTACACATCTTAGATTTAAACCTTTGACAAATAATATATTTGATTATTTCCTAATGAACAACTAAAAAATATTATTTTTTCCACATACTTATCACGAGATAGTCATTAAAATTCATGTTTTCACATTTCTCGTAGCTAATATTACATCATGTTCACAATGATAAAGACGTGTTTAATTTAAATAATTTACTTATAAATACATAAAAGTAGATATTTATTTTTCAAAATCTAAATACGAAAGAAAAATGCATCACCAAGTATATTCAAACAAATGCCTCTTTATTACCATCACATTATTTATCATTCAATTTTTAGCAATAAAATATTTATTGATTCAATGTTTATTTATAATTACCATTGAAAAGAAAATTCAAAAATGATTCCATTACCCATGAAGAAAAAAATTAAAACCTCTCATGCATCCATGTAAGCCCATTTGTTTCTCTTATGGTCCATAAAAAAATGTAATCAACATTTTACACATGCATAAGACCCTTTTAGTTCACATAATGTTGCAAGAATTGTCATTTAAATATAATAAACATGACTTTACTTCTCATGTCAAGAATTTAATCTTACATATTAATACACAATTTTTTCATTGTTAAAGTCCTCATAAAGTTAACACTACATGATGATTTATATTGATTTTGAACTAATAAAGAAAAAAGAAAAAAAACAAAATAAATTAAAAAACAATATAATTAGATAAATAAAGAAAACAAAAACATACAACAATAGTATAAATGATGAAATAACAAAAGTACATATCACTCTCCATCGTCATCACCTTAACTATCTTCCTCGCTTGGCATGATGACATTGTTGTTCTCAAAATTATGTTTTGATTTAGGGTTGTGTCTTAATATGAACCACCAATCCCTATCCAACACATGTGTAAAAAAACACGTAGTTGCAATGTTTTGGGAAAACACAAGGCTTCCTAGCTTCATACCACATCTTTCTAGAGTTGATAGATATCATCCCACTATTGCGATCTTCCTTTACATTATTTTGATTAAAGGTGCCCTGCCACTTACACCTAAAAATAACACATTGGAACAAAAAGAAGTCCACTTGAATGATCTCTTGTATCTTTCCAATGTAACCTAACGTCCCATGCATTAAGTTTTGATTGGGGTGACTAGCACGACTAAATTGGTCGAACCCAACTTCCATTCCACAATCTTGTGTCATGCATCCATCATCGACAGCCTTCGTGCAAAAATGATGCCCATATACCCACATAGATGGCAACAAATGCACCTATAAAAAAGTGAAACCCGAACTGTTGGGTCCCTATAATACTAGTGATTACCCCATTACTATTGTAGTTGTACCCCTTATTAATATCGTTGTGCCCCTATTGCACCCATATTGTTATTACTGTGCCCCATAGAATCCCTCTATTGTTATTTTTGTGGCTTTTATATTATTATTGCTAGGTCGGCTAGGTTATATTGTTACTCCTAGACTCCTATTATATAGAAAGAGGTTTTGTCATTTGAATCATCAAAAATGTGTTCATTTATGTAATGTAAAGGATTCCCCCTCGAATAGGCTGAAAATTTAAGGCGTTGATCTATCCTTTTCTATCTTTTTCTTGAGCATGTTTCAAACAATTGGAAAGAGCTTTGATTCAGGGTTTCGCTGCTCCAAACAGGTCATCTTGGAATTTTAGCTATAACTTTTTTTTTTTCTGCGAACGTTTCAAAAGCTAAAAAAAACCATTTGAGAAGACATCGCGCTGAATCTCGGGTCCGAATTTCAGAGCTTTTTGAGCTATATTTGCGCAGATATGATCTGAGTAAGTTGGTCTTTTTGCAAACTCCTGAATTACATTCCAAACAGGTGACCTGGGGAAAATCATCATAACTTTTTCTCTGAGCATTGGATTGAAATTTCGTAAGAATGTGCAGAAAGAGGACGGGCTGTAATTTCTTGTATATATTTTTCAGAGCCAAAGGTCGAAACAGTGACTCGTGGCACGTCGTACAAGTTCGCTCTACTGAACTAGTCTATAATTAGGTCA
>APFE030792676.1:0-16300 GCA_000404065.3 Pinus taeda
AGAACTTTTCATCAAATTTTCTACGGAAGGAAAGGAAGTTGAATTAAGGGGTATTGCAGGGAAACCAGGAAAGATAATCAGCTCTAATAGTATGACAAAGCTTCTAAAAAGGAGCAAAGAGGTGTAATTGCACAATTATGTTCGCTAGATGTTTCCACATCGGAATCATCTATTTATCCAGATCTCCAAAAAGTCCTGGACAATCATTCCAAGGTATTTGAGACTCCCAAAGGTCTCCCACCTATGCGTGATCATGATCATGCTATTCATCTGATTCCAGGAAGTGTTCCTCCAAACATCAGGCCATACAGATATCCCTATTCCCAAAAGAGTGAAATTGAATGTATGGTTGCAGAAATGCTAGAGGCTGGTATAATTCAACCTAGTCAAAGTTCTTTCATTGCTCCAATAGTATTGGTGCACAAGAAGGATGGATCATGGTGCATGTGTCCAGATTATACGGAGCTCAACAAGCTCACTATTAAAGATAAGTTTCCCATTCCTGTCATTGATGAATTACTGGATGAATTGCATGGATCAATTTACTTACCAAGTTGGATCTTCGTTCAGGATATCATCAAGTCAGAATGAAGATTGAAGAAATTCCGAAAACAACATTTAGAACTCATGAGGGTCATTATGAATTTTTGGTCATGCCTTTTGGCCTTACCAATGCACCTTCAACATTTCAAGGTTTGATGAATTCAATTTTCAAACCATTCCTTAGGAAATTTGTGTTAGTATTTTTTGATGATATACTAATCTACAACAAGTCTTGGAAGGATCATGTTGAACATGTTGACAGGGTGCTACAAATATTGAAGGAGAAACAATTATATGCAAAAAGATCCAAATGTTTCTTTGGAGTCCAGGAGGTGGAATATTTGGGTCATATTGTATCTCATGAAGGAGTTAAGGTAGACCCTAGCAAAATTAAAGCCATTAAGGAATGGAGATCCCCACATCCATAAAGCATCTGCGAGGATTTCTCGGGTTGACAGGGTATTATCGCAAGTTTGTTAGAATTATGGGAGAATAGCAGCACCTCTAACAACACTATTGAAGAAAGATGCATTTTCATGGACTCCAGAAGCAACAAAGGCCTTCAAACATATTAAAGAGGCAATGTGCCAAGCACCGGTCTTAGCTACACCAGACTTCACAAAAAATTTATTGTGGAATGTGATGCTTCAGGAAATGGAATTGGTGTCGTTTTAATGCAAGATGAAAGACCCATTGCTTTTGAAAGTCTTCCGATCAAGGGAAAGTTTTTACACAAAGCTATTTATGAGAAGGAAATGTTGGAAATACTACATGCACTTAAGAAATGGCGACCCTACCTAATGGGAATAAACTTCAAGGTAAAAACATATCACGATAGCCTTAAATACTTTTTAGAACAAAGATTAGCCTCTAAAGAGCAACAAAAGTGGGTCACAAAGATGTTGGGTTATGACTTTGAAATCATCTACAAAAAAGGGAAGCAAAATGTGGTGGCAGATGCACTCTCAAGAAAGGATGAGGATGTGGAAGCATTTTGTGCGCCATTTCTATTATCCAACCAAATTGGATAAACGAAGCAAGGGAGGAATGGAAGAATGATGAAGAAGTGTGGGAACTTATTCAAAAGTTACAACAAGATTCCAATACATCTGATACATTTAGCTAGAAAAATGATTCATTATGGTACAAAGATCGCTTATACCTCTATAAGAATTCACAACTCAAACAAAAGATTCTTATGGAATTGCACACTTCTCCCTTAGGAAGGCACTCAGGATTTTTAAAAACTTACCACAGGGTTAAGAAGGAATTTTTTTGGATGGCCTTAAATCGGATATTCAAAAGCTTGTGGCGGAATGTTTGGTTTTCCAACAAAATAAAGTTGAAACAATTAAGACCCGAGTCTATTACAACCTTTATCCATTCCAAGCCAACGTTTGGAGGAGGTTTCAATGGATTTTATCACAGGTTTACCCAAGTCTGAGGGAAAGAGTGTCATCATGGTGGTAGTTGACAGACTTACCAAGTATGCACACTTTTGTGCATTATCACATCCATTTAAAGCCAGTACAGTTTCTACTGCATTTATGGAAACAATTCAAAAGCTACATGGAAACCCAAAGATTATTGTAAGTGACAGAGATCCCATTTTCACTGGAAATTTTTGGACAGAATTATTTTCTTGTCTTGGTACTCAGTTAGCTCATAGCTCATCTTATCATCCTCAATCTGATGGGCAAACTGAGATAGTAAACAAATGTTTGGGAGGATATCTTCGTTGCTTTGTATCTAATAAACAGACACAATGGGTCAAATGGTTGCCTCTCGCTAAATGGTGGTATAACACTTCCATACAGCAACAAAAATGACCCCATTTATGGCACTTTATGGGTATCAACCACCATCCATCACATCATATTTAAGAGAAAATTCTAGGTTCAAGCAGTGGAACATCACATCGAACATCAACAACAAGTCCTCCAACTCTTAAAGGATAACCTCATGTTGGCACAAAATAGAATGAAACAACAGGCAGATCAACATCACAGCGAAAGAAGTTTTGATGTAGGTGATTGGGTATTCCTATAGCTACAACCATATAAACAAATTTTGCTCAAGCAAGCTAAGAAGGATAATAAATTATCACCAAAGTATTATGGTCCGTACAAGGTGTTACAAAAGATTGGTACTATGGCATATAAATTGGAGCTTCCTGCAGCATCTCGAGTGCACCTAGTTTTCCATGTTTCATGTTTAAAGAAAGTTATAGGTGATAAGCTCCTAGTTCAAACAATATTGCTAGAACTTGATGAGGAAGGACAAATTATATTGGAACCAGAATTATTCATAGAAACAAGAACTCGACAGCTACGAAATCGATCAATTTCGGAGTATCTCATCAAGTGGAAGAATTTTATACAGAAGCATCCAAAACTACTCAAGTGTTGAGGACAACACTTTTTTGAAGGGGAGGGGCATGTTAGGTCTATATAATACTAGTGATTACCCCATTACTATTGTAGTTGTATAGCTTATTAATATTGTTGTGCCCCTATTGTCCCCATATTTTTATTACTGTGCCCCATAGAATCCCTCCATTGTTATTTTTGTGGCTTTATATTAATATTGCTAGGTTTGCTAGGTTATCTTCTGACTCCTTAGACTTTTATATATAGAAAGGAGGTTTTTTCAGTTGAATCATCCAAGAATTGTTCATTTATGTAATGTAAAGGAGGTTGCCCCCTCAAAGAGGCTGAATTCTAAGGCATTGATCTATCTTTTCTATATTCTCTTGAGCTGGTTTCATAACATACCCTGATTTGGGCATCATTAGTGCATAACCCTAATTATCAAAATGATTATGTCCTGTATCTCGCCACTATAGATACAACCATTGCTATGGTTCTAGTCCAAGAATAAGATGGGATTGAGCATCTGATTTATTATTTGAGTCGCAATCTCAATGATATGGAAGTTAAGTACTCTTCTATCAAAATGCTAGCTTTGGCTACTATTCAATTTGTACAGAGATTTTGCCACTATATCCTGCTTCAAAAGACCACTATCATTTTGGATTGCAACACTATGAAATACGTCCTGTCATGTCAATTGCTGGGGGGAAAATA
The DNA here is from genome assembly GCA_000404065.3 of Pinus taeda. Taxonomy (NCBI): domain Eukaryota; kingdom Viridiplantae; phylum Streptophyta; class Pinopsida; order Pinales; family Pinaceae; genus Pinus; species Pinus taeda. Next base: position 3,630 of record APFE030792676.1, read on the forward strand.
TTTGAAATGGATCATCATTTTGTAGGAATTTCATTTGGAATTTATCAAATCCAAGTCAAAGAAATCTCTAGTCTTTGTCGAGCTTCCTTGCGACCTTCCCTCTACCGACATCGATTCAACATTGGAACCATCAATTCCGAATGAGTCTTTGTTTCTAATTTTGTCATCTGGCCCTCAGTATGGAGATATATTGATCTATCTCCAAACCCAAACTTTCTAGCCTGATGCCTCTTTCTCGCATCAACGACGTATTCGATATCAAGCCAAATATTATCTAATCATTGGTGACACCCTTTACCATCTTGGTATCGATACGATTTTGTGAAGGTGCCTCACACATGGGGAAGAAGTTTTAAATGATTTCCATTCTGGCACTTGTGGTGGACATTTATCTCACTATGCTACGACACAAAATATTCTCTATGTTGGTTACTTCTGGCCAACCATATTTAATTATTGCATTATTGTTGTCAAAAGTTTTCATGCATGCTAGATATTTGACCGTAAAAATAGATTACCACCCACACCACTGCATCCCATTGTCATTGTTGGACCATTCGTAAAATGGGGCACTGATTTCATGACATGTAACCTTACCTCGACCAGGGGACATGGGTGTATTATTGTCATCGTGGACTATTTTATGAAATGGGCCGAAGCCACACCTACATTAAACAACAATGGTGAGACAACTCCTCTTTTTTCTTCAACCATGTGGTTGCATAGTTTGGTGAACCACAAGCTATAGTTACAGATCATGGTTCGCATTTTCGCAACCATATGATGACTGAAGTGACTGCCATGTTAGGAATTTGACATGATAGTTCTGCTCCTTATTATCCACAACCTAATGGACAAGTTGAGGCCATCAACAAAAATTTTAAGTGAATGACTCAACGAATGACAAGAGTTGATAAACGAAATTGGTATTTAATCCAATACTCGACTTTGTGGGCTTATCAAACCTCTATGAGAAATGCAACTCGATTCACAACTTTTCATTTGGTGTAGGGTCTGGAGGCAATATTACCCGTACAATGTGAAATTTCATCATTAAAACTTGCAAATGACCTGTTACCCGACACTTCTGATGAAGAAGCATGTTTCTTAGAACTCATGCATCTAGATGGAAGATGTCGTGGATCTGCCTTGGCCAATGAAGCACATAAGAAATGAATTAAGGTGCAATATGACCGAAATGTCAAGCCTCATATATTCTTAGAAGGAGACCTGGTCTTGCTTTATGATCAGGAAGCTGATAAATTAGGAGCAGGGAAATTTGAACAATTATGGATGTGCCCCTATATTGTCAAGCGTGTTTTGGAAAAAGGTGCTTATGAGTTAGTTTATTATCATGGAATTCCATTGTCGCAGCCCCGAAATGGGTTGTATTTGAAATTTTACTATGCTTGATTTTGTGTAGTAATAAACATTATATATATGCTTTTATTGCGTGTGTGTGTGTGTCACAATGTGACTTTTAGAGTTTTTTGTGGTTAAATAATATGATTTTCATTTGTTGCAAATGTCAAAATATTTGGAACCATTTGTTGGTTATGCTGGCGGTGCTAGTCCTAGTACGCAGAACCTATCTTCTGAAGCATGGGCCATATTCACTCCAAGTGGCGAGTTGGTGAGTTTTCAAGGGATTTGTATCAGTCATTCTATGATTATAGCACATTGATCAAGCTCCTCTCTCATGCCATTTTGCTTGGAATTCGCCAAATCATCATTAGGCTGGACTCACAACTTGTCATACTGCAACTTGCAAATGTTTATACCGTCCGAAATCCAACTATTTATCGTATGTTCCTTAGAGTTCGTCTCTTGGAAAGACATTTTGATTACATGCAATATCAACACATTTCTAGGAACCTTAACACATTGACTGATTCTTTAGCAAACTATGTGTTAAACAAACATTTACAACACATGTAAGAAGTAAATTTTCAATTCATATCAATAGATGAATAGGATTGCACATAACCATATTAAAACAATGAAAGTAAAATAGATAGATATTTAAAAGTTTTTACAAAATTTGTGTCCAAAACATGTTGGTCATCTGACCTCAGAACTCAAAATGCATATATAAAATCATCCCAAGTAGACCTAATGGTGCTCACAATAACAATTTACAGACTGAGCTATCATGTGCAATAGCCTCATGAAATGGCTAGGTATACCAATAGTATGGCATTGCAGCCTCATCGATAACTCCTCGATCCAGACATCCGAAATACAGAGGGTTAACCCTTCTATTTGATCATCTAACATTGCTAGTGTCTCGATCAAATGCAAATCCAGGAGAACTTCTCTTCTAACATTTCTCTGCGCTAGTTCACCTGCCTCCTGTTTATGACCCATTAGTCAAACAATACCAACATCTGTATGCATGAGAAGATTTTTAGTTTAGTCTTGGAAACATCAAAAACACAAAAACATGTAGAAACTTTCAAACAAAAAAATTTAAAAACACTTGGTCCAAACAATTTACCTATAGCACCCCATTGAGCACCTACTGGTAACCTCAAATCTGGATCTCCACAAAAGTCCATCCCTGCATATGGATTCTCCTAGATGATTATGTGTTGTCGACTGAGCCAACGGAAGAATGGAGGAGGAAATGAGATTGATGATTGACCATCATGTCGAGCCATCAAATCAACCCATCTTTACATCTATGGATCTCTAGGATGAGTTGAACTCAATGACACATGCTAAGGTTGCATCAATCGGATTCTCTCTAAGGTAAAGGTAATCAAGATCGAACCATAGATAAAATTATTCATCTTATTGCTCTTTATTTTGATCAGATGCTATTTCATTGAAGAGAGAACTTCCTCACATCAGTTGAATATAGTTGGCTCAAGGAACTCCAGCACAAACTCATGTATGATCTATTCACCAGATGAAGTGTCACACTACCTGCCAACTTTGTGATAGTGAAAAGGATTGTTCAAAAGGGAAAATAATGAACATCTCTGATGTTTATCTTCCCATCTCTGTTAGGTTGTGTACGTAGCTAACAGAACTGTCTAATGTAGTCCCTCACTAATTCACCCCCATTGGGAGAACCTGAAGGAGATATAGGGGCACCACGTCTCAATAGTCCTATAAGGAAGTAAACATCATCGATCAATATAGGGAGCACCATACCCCTATGTCAAAATCCTGATCTGTTGGGTCCCATGAATGAACTAAGAACTGCAATAGTTCTAATTGTTGCTTCATCCTGGACAACCTGAAGTATTTAAGTAACCCATAGTCTTTGAGGGCCTCAACAACACGCAGATGATTTAGGGAAATCATATCCTATTCTTCATGTTTTCTTTCAAACCATGTAATAGCCATTCTGATCCGATCAAACCCTGAAATCAAACCATAAGCTTAGTTAGGATCCATTTCATGTAAAAGTTGGAGCATTTTTGGGTAAAATAGGAGAAACAAAATTTTTAAATTGTGCCTAGCGCAGCCCCAGCCTTGAGACAGTGCATTGCAGAGAAAGTACAATTCTACTTGGGTGAACTGCAACACAGTTTTTGATGTGTTAGGATGTGCTGATCCCAAGGTGAGGTATATTTTCCCTAGGGACCCCAAACCCTAAAAAACTTGCCTGAAACTGCAAAAGAATGAACATAAATGGAAGGGAAAAGGTAGATCTCCTACCTGGTCCTAACATCGTGACAAATGATCCACATAATCTCTCGCCAACAACTAGTAAAGTTTGAGGTAAAAACTGGTTAGAGCACAAAATTGAATGGTAAATATCAAATGGTGAAAATGACTTGGTAAATTCTTGTTTTATGGTTATTTCATGTTCATTAAATTAATAAGATATAGTTTTTACCTATTTTTACCAATGAAACAGGTATGTTTAATTTGTTTGGTTTCTCTTTGAGTAGGTTTACAACTGATACAGTGAATTTGATGTGCACAATCGTAAATTGTAATTTTGACCATAGAGCATAATTTTATCTCTTTTTCTAGCTCTGTTAAACATCGAAAAAGGAAGCCCCCTAGAGTCCTCTTTCAAGAATTTTCAAACTCTCGAAATATGAAAATATTTTTGAGCTCTTGTCCTTTTTAGCTTGTTAATGGATTTGAAACGACATCTATTAAGTACAAGTTTAACCCTTTTGCAAATTGAGATAGATTATTTATGAAAAGGGAATATGTTGATCGAACATGGTCAATAGGTTCTCTCTTGTATTATTTCACGCCTTTTTGGACTTGAGAGACAAACTTACGAAAAAGAACCTGTGGCATTTTCTTTTTGTCCTTTTCCAAGCTCTCTAAACATGAAAAGGACCAAGTTCTAATTCACATTAAACTCGTTAAAACATCAAATAGTGACAAACTTTTCCATCATGACAAGACCAAGTTTCACCTTCGCTAGACTAGTTAAAACATCACATAGTGATGGATCCACTCGAAGGGTGGAATTATACTACAAGCATATGTTATCCTCCTCCTTCTTGTTAAAAAATATATAGGTATTGGTTAGCAATGCCTGGGGAATATGGGGAAAGGGATAAATCACTTTATGGTACCAAGTCTCTCTTGAACATGACATTTTCACTTTATCACTATGACTATTTAGGTTTAGTTATCTACTTGATGGTTATCATACCTATGGTCTATCACGCCATCCATCACTTTTGTTTTGGGTCAATACTACCAATTCACTTAGTGTCGTCGAGATGTTCAAGAGAAGTCACTCAGTAAACTTCGTCCTTTGCAGTACTTATAAACCTTCATTTTCATGACCGCCATTCCTGAACCTTATGTCATCAGTCAAATTTTGTCTTCAAAATCATTACACTCGTTTAATGTTGTCAATGGGAGATACATCAAAGCCCTCTTGCGATGAGTCACTTCTTGTCGACATCAGCACATTATCCAAGAAGTTCACTTAAAAACACCCTTCCAGTACCTTGAGTCTTGTATACATCAATGGAAACTTTCTCACTTCCAACAATAGGTTGACATCACCAGCCTTCGACCGAAATCCTTTTTATGGTGCTCGACATCAAAACATCTATTCACCCCATGTCGAATGCACTATAGTACCATGAGAATCATTATCTTTATCAGTGATCTCTCTCGTGTCTGTTAATAGGTTACATCATTGGCTGATAATCAGACAGTGTCTTCCCATGTTCGATTTTAGATCACATTTTAACATGGTTAGACTCATACTTGAGTGAACAATTGGATGACAAACAAGACCCCAGATCTAGTTTCATCCATCTGGGCTACGATTTCACTAGAGTACAAAATCATATGTAAATGGCTTTACACGGATGGTCATCCTATCATGGGTCTATATCTGTAGATGGCTATCTGATTTATGTACAGGTAATGAAAAGTCTATATGTTGAGTATGGGTGTTCCTTCCCTCAGCAATTCATGAAAAGTTCAAAATATCATGATGTTATGTATTGTAATTGATGGAGGTCACCATCCACTTCAAATCCTCCCCATCACATCGTAAAGCATATCACTCGTCATTATCATTTTTGACTTCATGATTTAGGGGGAAACTGTTACAGGTCTATTTGGGCACATCACTCCCGACATTCATATCAGTATAATTAAGGCTCATCAAACCTTAATTCAGTTGTTACATGCCCTAAATAAGTCATCTCATTAAATGCTTCCATCCATGAAAGTTTCCTAGCATGAATCTTTGCTGAAATTCCTCCTTGGGATACTAGCTTAGCCTTAGTCAGGGATAACTACATTGTGGTGCACTTAGGCTCTCTTTGACCTGCGTTGGGTGAGATTGAGCAAAATTTGCATAGGGTTCTTGGACTATTCCTTGATTCTAGATCATTCTAGAAGGATCCCATTTCTTATCTCCTCCTATGAGCTCGAATTCGGATAGGCTAAGGATCAATTAACCTCCTATCCTCTCATCCCTTGTGCCATGGAAACTAAATCCAAGTTTGGAAGGCCATTCAATACCCTCATTTACAACAAAACCACCTCCATTTCCCTATAAATTGAGCACTCATCATAATGATTAGGGGGCTTGAATATAAAGATTGTAAGGAAATACTATTGGTATGAGATTTGAGTTCATGTCGAGTAATGTTGTGCTGCTGGATTGGTGTGCTTTTGATGTGGCGAGGGTTAGACTAAAGCTATATGAGTGGAATAGGATCAAACTGTATTGGGTGAAACTCTTCCTTCTACATTAATAAAGTGTTTGTTATTTTCGTCATATTCTTTTTTATATCTATGATGATTATGTGTTTCATTGTCTTCGATTCCATTGGTTTATAGTTGATAGATAATGTATGCTTTGATTGTTTTTGTGTCTGTTTCTATTGGCACAGGTACCAATTGAGCATATTTAGTTCAATTGGGAGCCATAGGAGCAACTGAAAGGGGATTAAGGAAGCGAAAGAATACAATTAAGTTCCTTCATCTCATATATCTACTATAGGAAAAGGTTAAACTACTTTCTGTCTGTTGTTCTAGGTGTAGCTACCCACTAGGGAAAATGTGTCTATTTGTAGATGGAAATTCCATATAACATTTACTTAGTTGGTTTAGGGGTTTGATATGAATAAAAAAATTGAATGTTTTTTTTTGAGAAAAGAATATTATGTTCAATACACCCATGTATATGAGGTTAGAAAATTAATACAAATATTACCAATCAAAATAAGATCTTTGTGGGATTTGGCAACCTCTAGGGCCATGGTGTAAAGGAATATATAATTCTTTTTCGTGAGAAAATATTTTGTAGAATTGAAACCAAAGGAACATGATATATATATATATATATATATATATTATATATAGACACACACACACACACACACACATATATATACATACATATGTGTATGTATAATGTATGTATATATATGTGTGTGTGTGTGTGTGTGTGTGTGTGTATTCAAGTATTTTGTTAGTGGAAGATTTTAGATAGGTTACAATGATAGAATGAAAGAATTATTTTCTTTGCATAGGAGTCACTCCAATGGATGATGGTAATTTTTTTCAAGAGAAAAACACAATAGATATTTTCTTCACAAATAGAAAATGGAAAATATTAAACTCATTACCACACCGTTTAACATAAAGGAATTGTTATATACTACATACTGAGCATATGAGATAGATGCTAAATCATATAGGATATTACAAGGTATTTTCAGGTATCCTACTCCTAGAAAACCTATTACTATTATTAAGAAACGAGTTTAATTTTTAGATTCATGCAATATCTACAAAAATGTTTTTTGACTTATCTCCATGCAATAAACAATTATGTCATGCACTACACATCAAATGATTTTTTCAAATTAGCTTGTTATAAAATACTAATTGGACTAGATATTTTCATGATATGAAAACTATTTTAGGATATTTTCTACAAAGACAGAGTATATTGTAACAACATATAAAACAATTTTCTTCAAGACAATCTTAGTAGATTTCAAACAAGAAAAAAATACGGTCAAATTAATGTGATACAAAGAAGACTCTGTGTATGGTGTTAAATCCTTATAGAGAGATTTAATGTAGTAATCATGTCACATAATATGGGAAAGAATATTCAAAATGTTGGTCTTCTTTAAAAATATAAGTTGCCTCAATTCAATATGTATAAGATAGTTGATTGCACTAGAATTTACCAAAATAAGTCACTTTTTCAATATTAAGGTATCCATGTTTTGCATGTGGTCACCATGGAATTTTTTTATATATGACAACACCATACAGTGATCTACACCACTATAACTACACATGACATTAGCTAGATACCACCCTAAGACCATAAACTATCAAGGAGCCTCTGCCAAATTTAAAATGCACTCAAACTTCATCTCAAGCATAGAACACTAAATTAACCTCACAACCTCATCATAATCCTATATAAACATTAAAGAATACCAAAAAGAAAAACTACATCCCCAGAGCGAAATCCATTGACTATATGGACAAACTAATGCAAGGCTATGGACAAACTAATGGAAGCCTATTTTGAAAATATTTTTGCAGTATATCCAATGTATGCCCATAATGTATATTTTTAAAAGTGAAAAACTGCCACCACAACCAAAGAACCTAAAAAATGCTCAAGAACCCCATCAAAATCCCACATATAGAGCCATGAAAAAAGAAACAAACCCAAGGTTTTAACAAATCTAATTCCATAAAAAAAGACCCTAATTAGGAAATAAAATCCAATTAGCAAGATAGGCTCACAATAGACTCACCATCAAATGAAGCGAACAAAATTAATCGAATAATAAAAATCCCAAACCAAACTCAAACACTAGAACCCTAATGACCATGAAAATTTCATTTAGCTAATCAAACACAAAAGTAAAAAAACACACCAGTGATATAACTGTATTACTTGAAAAGTTAAAAACAATAATGTAACCCTATTAAGGCGCAAAAACAAAATATTTATTTGACAAATAAAATTGTAAAATCAATAGCTCATTGGATGTAGCTCAATTAGTGATGGCCTTGTTAGTAATATGTAAATCACCTTGTTAGCAATATGTAAAAAATTAGAATCTTTCTAAATGCCCACATACCCAACTCAGAATAAGATAAATAACTCACACTAAAAGAAGAACTTGTGGCTATACGAAAATGAGGAAAAAATGGAAAGTAAAAACCACAATTCATTGAGAACACCATTCAAACGAAAATATTAATTAAACTCCTCCCAAGAAAATGGAATACCTATTAGGATCTGTAAGTTCTTTTTCATATCTTATTTGGTTATTCTCTACTAGTTAATGGAAATAAAAATAATACGAAGAGTATTGTAAAGTATTAATATAGTAGATAGGGGTTGAAACTCAGACATCAAAACATATTCCCTCGTGCTCTCAAAATACAGAGGATTACAGGAAGTTAGCATGGAGGAGGATATTTCAATTCAATTATCATTTGCTTTTTTTTCTTAGTTATCCGAGCATTGCGGTGAAAACACACAAAATATATTGGGGTTACTTGAAAGGGGAGGAGGTATTATGGATTTTGATCAAATTATTGATTTCAATTCTCTGAGAGCGGAAGCAATATAATCAACGATTTGTGGGTTGTGCAAGACCTTTTTATTTCGATATCCCACCTTGAGCAGTGTCAGGGATATCATGTATAACCTTATGGATTCATACAATAATAATTTCCAAGCTGAGAATAGTCATAAAATTGGTGTGCTTAGTTGCGGTCATGTATATCATGCAGTTGCCTCCAACAAATTACTTCTGCTTTAGGCATTTCTGATCCAAAATACCCTTCCTATCTTAATTATTCTCCTATGGCACCACCAAAACATTAAAAGTTCATTGTGTAACAATTACAAAACATTAAAAGTTCATTGTGTAACAATTACAATTACATGCTCTTTTAGCATCCCACATTTTTAGCTAATTCATTGTATCTACAAACATATTTGGTTAAAAATTTTATTGTTCACAAGAGGTTCATCTAATTGAAACGAATCATATGAAATGTTATTTATGCACACTTATGTGGTTGAGTTATGTAATTTGATGATCTCAATGATCACTTATTTGTTTGTATAGTAGTTAGAGTACTCGGCATCCATGTTTGGATGGCTTTTGTGTAATTTTGTATGGATGGTATGTGTTTTGAGGAAGAAAATTTAGCCATTAAAAAAAATGAAGCATGAAGCATGGGAGTTTATAGATTCTAGTACCAGAAAAGAAGTCATTGGATAAAGTAATGGTAGAAATTGGTGGATTGATGTGGAAAATGCATTGGCTTTGTTGAAGAATTCAATTTTCTTTAGAAGGGATTTAATTCGTCTTTTCCTCTGTATTTCTCGTTGTTTTTTAGAGTATTTTCAAAGAATTTGTTGGCATTTCCTTATGGTTATGACAACTATGCAATTCAATCCCTTAGGATGGAAAAATAGAGGTGGGAAAAAACTATATGATCTAGTGTTTCCCTTAGTAGTGTTTCACTATTGTGCGAACCCATTTGCAAGAGAAGGTGGATATCATCACGTGGAATCAAAATCTAGTGCAGTACAGAGGACCTCTCATGGAAGAATCAAGAACTCCATCACATGAGCACAGGAAAGCCAAGATCAACCAACTCCTAGAACATTTTTTGGAAGCTATGAAAGGGTTGATTAAAATTATAAAATAATGGAGAAATGATAATAGTTATGATTTTGTTTTTAATTAGGAATTAGTTCCTATTTTCTAGCAGGTTGTTTCATCTCCCTGACTAAACACCATTCTATAAGACTCGCATTGATCTATTTTTTAATTTAATGAATTGAGAAAGTGTTATGGATAGGCTCAGGGTCTCTCATCTAGGGACTGCCAGTTTCACTCATTTTTTTTGTCTTCCTATTTTTCTAGTTAGTATCAAAGTGGTGGTGAGGGGCTTTTGGGTAGTTGACGATCTAGTGAGCATCAGTGGTGAAAAAAGCCACTTGGGGTTTGGCCCCTATCAATATATTTATCCTGCCTCATTTTTTGTGAGTTATGGTGATTCGATCTACTCGTCTCCGACATATACATTTCCATTTTCATAGTCCGACGCAATGAGGAGGAATTACATTGGTGTGACCTGTAGAGGGTCGTAACGAGTACATATGAGAAGTTGACTAGAATTGGAACTATGGCACGTGAGCTAGACTGGTGTGTTGGAATGGAGTTGTAATCGATGTTCGACACTGAGAGTAGTTGTAGAGCCAAGCATGGCTACTTGTAACACCCTCTTCCCATATCTACCCAAGTAACCGACCAACCAGGGGAAACATGTGACAAAGAGTTACTATGATATGATTAAAATCCTGATGTAATAGTTAAGGAGTGGAATCGATGGAGCATAGACAACCTGACCTTCTACACATGCGACAGAACCCCCAAGAGCCATCCAACCCATCCACGTGACCATCCCTTGAGACAAACTTCCCTGTTGCTGCAATAAAGTCTCACTAACTCCCTCGACATGTGTGCTAATGGGGAATTTTCTAGGTTGTTCTGTGACAGTGCATTTAGATTCTGTGACACCTTTCCAAGTTCAAGAATCAACCCGCTACCCATAACTACATGAAAATTCCACAAATAAAAAATAGCATTGAAACAATGACACGGATGCAAATAAACCAGGACTTCACTAGACCCTTATCAGCCATGACAAGTATTTCGTCAAACATGTCAAAATATGCATGTTACGTGTTTAAACAATATATCTGAGCATAGGGATATCATATATATCTGAGAACCACCAAGAACCATTGATTCCTCATCACAATAACCACATTACCATCTATTAAGCCATATGTTCATTGTAATTTCAATGATTAACCAACACATAATGAGAGCCATACATTATTACTATCATAAAATTGATTCATAACCAGCATATAACCAACATAAATATCAAGGATATAAGAACCATATGAGCCACATATAAAAAAGTATATTTACCCATAAAATATGAAGGAGAAAGAGAGCTCTTATTAATGAATTCAAAGGCCATCCATGTTCAAGACTTTCACATTCCACCTGACCATAGATTGTCTGAACCAGGTCTCTCTTCCTCCAATCACCCCATGCAATATTCCAAGCATGAATGTGGGTTCTCATAGAGAAAATACATCAAAATCAAACCAGGTTTTCCAGAGGCCGATTGCCTCAACCCTCAACCAGTGATTCCACCTCACGGTTGGACATCACTAAAAATCACCAGATTGGTCTCTACCCAAGCTATCTAGAACTCTAGAGCATTTGTTATAACCAAGGCTCCATAACTCGTAACTCCACCCACATTCGTTGTGAAACTCCAGAGTGTTTTTCCAACCAAGGCTCCAGAACTAGTAACTCAACCCACCAAGTGATCCAAAACATTTTTCCAACCAAGGCTCCATGACTAATAGTTCAATCCAAGATGTTAGAAGGCTCCAGAGTGTTTCTCCAACAAAGTCTATAAGAACTAATAACTCAACCCACAACCAAAGGAACATGAGAACCAACTAGTAAATAAGGGGACATCTGCCCATAACACCATGTTTATCCAGGAAATGGTAAGGCTAGGAAAAAACACTATCAATCCAGGTAATCCTCCATGCTTATGAAAGATCATGACCAAGAAACAACATCCATATGCCATATATCCCAAAACTAGTAAGAAAATCATACATGCAACTCGATACCTGCCAAAAAAATGTGTTCTAGTTGTTGTTCCTAATGTCCTCTTTCCTTTCTTTCTTGCTCCAAATTCCAGTATGCCACACTCCTCCAAGTGTTCTCCATGAAAACTATAAGTGTCCAAGAGTATGAGAGAGAGAGAGAATATAACGAAAGCTCCAAAATTGAACTCATCAAAAGCCATGAACTTGTTATCACCTATAACTGCAGTCACATGTACATAATGTTGTCCAAAAAAATTTCATTGTCAAAAATGGGTGTCAAATGGTTGTTGTCCTATGTTTGTTACTTAGGGATCATGTTTTAGAAAGATATTGATGTGAATCATTTTCAAATACCGTTAGTCATCCTCCATCATGATTGTATAAGGCATGTCTTATCTTGTTTACGTCACTGGTCCTTTTCGAATTTCCGCAACGCAGTTTTATTGGCTAATTTTGCAGCGCAATGATGTTTTAGCTTTTTCGCAGCGTGTCAGTAACCAGCCATTTCGTA
>APFE030792676.1:19134-32890 GCA_000404065.3 Pinus taeda
GTTTGTGTTCAAACCACGAAGGCCAGTTACAAGGAAACAAATTAAAGAGGCTGAGAAAGTGCATGAAGAAGAGGTAGCTGTAAAGATGCCCAGAACAGAGGTAATTGAAGAACTACCCAAAATAGAGGAAACGGAGAAAATAAAGAAAAAAACCTTTTACAAGAAAGCAAGCAAGAGAAATTGAGAAACAATCCAGAACAGAGGAAGCAAAAGAAATCAAGGAAAAAGGTTCGAATAAAAAAATCATCATTTCTTAAAAAGGAAATAATACATCTACAAAGAACCAGTGGGAGGCAACTGAAAGAGAAATGGCTGAGATGGAGAGGGCCGTAGCTGAAATCGCAGCCATGGAAAAGGAGGTTGCAAAATTGAAAGCACAACTAAATAAATTAGCTGCTAAATGAAATCGTTGATTCTGAGTTAGATGTTCTTCCAAAGTTTTGTTAAATTTTGCTTAAGTTCATTATTTTGAAGGCATGTAAACACAGCTATATAAATCTAAGGTAAAAAGGAATTTTGAAACTAGGTGGCAGAGTAGTTAAAGTCACAGAGAAACTTGAAATTGTTTAAAAACAGTTTCACAGTTTCGCAGCGCACTACGAAACTGTTGTAGCTGTTGTTTTAAAAACATGGGCAAACAGTTGATGAAATATTCAAAAATTTGAAAAGAAAACACCTAGGTGACATGGAAGGGATTGAAGGAAGGTGTCACAGCCATTCAATATATGACAAGTGTGCCTTTTTGTAAAGGTAAAATTTTTTACTCAAGTTAAACTTTTGTAAAGGTACTTTATGACCAATTAGGGTTTAGCAGAAATGGCATACGAGGAGTATTGTTTTGGTTTATACACATGGCTATCAACGAAGCTTCCAACGCATCTGAAATATGGTAATGCTCATAAATTTTGGGGTATTAAAGAACTAGATCATGTTGCTTAGTTTTCGAAGGAATGGTAGGAGACAGGGACCGGAAAAACAGGGGTTTTGATCCTAGTGATAAATGATCCATCAGCGCCTTCAGGTATCCAAAGTCAGCCTGTTATTTGCACCTGTAGCTCAGTCATCTCAGCCTAACCAAAAGCAGACAGCTGTCAAAGATCAAGAAAAGAATCATGTTACGAGGAGAATGAAGTTAGATTTTTAGTTTGATTAGGACTCTTTGTAATTACAGCTCAACACTTAGTGTATTTAATGAGTCTGTTAAAAATAGATAGGGGTAGTTAATGACAGCCATCGAGCTCCCCTCATGCTGGAGGAGGAGACTCAAAGTAGTTAAGATTGTTTTTCTATATATAGTGAAGACTTTGATCTAATGAAGGTTGGATGTTTATGAAAAAACAAAGTTTATATTGGCTTATGTAAAAGACTTGTTACAGTAATAGAAAAGACTACTTTTTCTTCTCAAGATTCATATTTTTTTCAAATGCTCAAGATGTATGTGGCTTTGTCTTATCCTTTATATTTTACAGCTCTATAGATATACAATCACTCTGAATTCACCTAGTTGCTCAGATTTCCTGTGTATATTTATGAGTTGAGGTTCATTTGAGAAATGTTTTGAGTGTTTAGACATTACATGCCTTGACTTCCATGAATGAGTAGTTGATAGTTTACTAAAATGGTGTTTGACTCCATGAGCCCAATGGAAGAAATCTTATGTTGTATTTCCAACCATCATGTTTATTAAAGTTCTCATTTCAAGAGTTAGCCCTCTTAGTGTCAATTATAATCAATAGTTTATTTTGAGAGAGCCCTCTCAGGTTAGGGAGGCTAATCCTTAGCCAAGAGTCTGGTCTGAAATAGTTACATAGAGTCTAACTGATCAGCAGCCCTTCAGTGTTGGATTTTATGATAACAGAACTGATCCTCAGAAGCCTTTTTAACAATGAGGCCTCTATTTTCTTAATTTCCCTTAATTTTCCTTCATTTTCCTCCCCATATGGAATCTGTCACCTGTCACCTTCCTTTTCACCCAATTTCCATTATTTTCATAAATAAATGTCATTAAATGCCACTTTCTGTTTCCAAAGCCTTAGCCATTTCCTTTCCCAATTTCCATAGTCATAATCAACCAAATAAACATGGACACTAGGCTGTTTTTCCCAACATTCAGCTTGGAATACGTGTCTCATAACCATGGTTATTATTTTTCTTTTATTAACTTTTTGTTACATGGATTTTTAACCAGGGTTGTTATAGAACCCTCCCCCTTGGGCAAACATCACCCTCGATCATTAGGGGAATTTTGATGTCTAAAATGGGCCTCCTAAGGAAATTATAAAATAATATGGAAATAGAAAAAGAATATTAGCTTACATCATCAAATTTTAGAAGGAAAAAAGAAAAAACTAATTTTTCAACTCATATTTTCAACTTATCTCCCAATGGATTTACTCAAATTTTGAGTGGAAACACTTATTGGATGCATACTTTGATTCCTCATCCAAGGCATACCCATGTTACATACTTTTGGTGGACCTTGCTACAAAAAAAATGAGAAATACATGAAAAGCATGGTTGTAATCACATTTTTTCATGTATTTCACATTTTTCATGTAGCAGGGTCGATCAAAACTATGCAACATTGGTACTCCTTGGATGAGGAATTAAGTTTTGCATCGAGTGAGTAGAAAATAAGAATCTTCAGAGTATTACGATGTCACAGTTGAACGGAATCCTAACTACCTTCGAAATGAGAAAAGGGGGTCCATCAAACATTAGAGAAGCCGCATTCAAAACTTTAAAAGGAGAATAAAATGAGTCAGGACATATGTCAGAAGGAGAGGAAGAATCAAACATTGTCAAGAACCTTCAACAGGGCTCTGGAAGATTCAGATGTAAGCTACCTTTCAAATGCTTTGCTTCTGGGAGAGTTGGTCACTATGCAGCCAAATGTCCTCATAAAGATAAGCTTGATAAAGGTAAGGAACCAGTTAAATGGAACAAAAAACAAAATTTAAGTAGGAAGAGATATTATACACATGAAGACAATGATGGACTTTCAAATAGTGATGAAGATGAACATGGTAATGATTATAGACTTTTGATGGCTTTTGAATATGATGATTTCTTGGATGCTATAGATGAATATGATCTCTATGAAGAAATTTCTAAACTTAAAATTTGTTTAGAAGAAAAGAGTATCATCATAGATACTCTGACATTCCAACTTGCTGAAAGAAAAAAACACAATGAAAAGTTAGAATGTGAAATTGTGGGACTTAGAAAAGATATTGAGAAAACAGAAGCTATTAATCTTAGATTTGCTAAAGGATTTGAAACTTTAGATGAGATTATCAAAGTGCAACGCTTTCCTCTAATCAAGATAGGTCTTGGATATACTGAAGAAGCATCTCAAGCACAGAAGCCATCCACCTCCAAAAGTTATCTTGATGCAGCAAGGAGAAGTGAACAGGTTCACAATTGTCAAGAAAGCCATAAAATAGATCACCAAGTCAATAGGGGTCAATCTACTTCAAGGATGAACAGAAGCTACAACCAACCACAGGTAAATCATTCTCAATTTTCCCCAAGAATGAATGTCAATGGAAACTACAATCACCTGGATGGTAGATTTGATAATCGCAGGAAGTTCTTTAATGGCCAATGTTTTTCATGTCATAACTTTGGACACAAAGCTACTCAATGTGTTCCCTATAAGACCATCATGACTCGAGAAGCAAGAAATCAAAGGAGCATGACTGGGATCATGAAGAGGACCTACACTAACTTTTCTTCTCTCGAAAATGAAATAGAATTCTCTATTTGTAACAACTTCAGTCATGAAGATTCTAAATGCAAAAGTAAGTTTTGGCAAACATCTCAAAAGTAACAACCTTCATTGGGTCCCAAAACATGGAGAAAGAAAGAACCGCAACCAGAAACATGTGGTATAGCCTTATATGCAAAAGGATAGGAAAATTAGTGGTACATCGACAGTGGATGTTCGAAACATATGATAGGTGATGAAGAAAAACTTCAGTCATATAGTGCCTTAGAAAAGGAAAGGAAGGTCTCATTCGGAAATGACACACTTGCACTCATAAAAGGTAAAGGTTCTATTCTTTTGAAACAAAAAGTCAAAGCTAGAAATGTTATGTATGTTGATGGCTTAAAGCATAATCTATTGAGTGTTAGCCAAATGTGTGATCAAGGAAATGAGGTAATATTTTGATCAAATTGATGTATTGTTCATGAGCTTGATGTGGGAGAAACAATGATCAAAGGCATAAGAACTCCAAATAATTTATACATACTCAAGGGAGGACAAAAACAATGCTATCTAAGCAAGAATGATGAACACTAGCTATGGCATAGAAGATTGGGGCATCTAAGCTTCTCTCAGATAAGGAAAGCATGGAAATATTAGGTGGTTTGTGATCTCGCTAACTTCAGAATTCTAGACAATACAATATGCAAATCATGTCAGTTTGGTAAGCAAACCAGAACTAATTTCCCTGAGAAGGAAGGATAAGCTAATAAGCCTCTTGAACTTGTCCATACTAATTTATGTGGTCCATCAAGGAAAAAGTCACCTCGAGGAGAAGAATACTTTATATTGTTCATTGACGACTTTTCCAGGATGTTGTGGATAAGACTTCTAAGGCATAAAGACGAAGCTTTTGAAAAGTTCAAAGCTTTCAAAGCCTTGGTTGGAAATGAATCAGATTTGCAAAATCAAATGCCTCAGGTCTGATCGAGGAGGGGAATTTACCTCAGATGAATTTTTCAACTTTTATGAAGAACATGGAATAAGAAGGGAATTCTCTACTGCAAGGACTCCTCAACAAAATGGAGTAGTGGAAATAATGAATAGAACGGTTCAACAAATGGCTCGTGCTCTGCTTTCAATGAATCTGGAACTCCTGCAACCTTCTGGGGTGAAGCTGCATTTGCTACTGTTACTATTCTCAACAAAACAAATGTTCAGGTAAATAGCACTCAAACTCCTCATGAACTTTGGTATGGTAAGACTCCTATGGTAAAATACTTCAAAGTTTTTGCAAGCAAACGTTACATCAAAAGGACTGATGAAAATCTTGGCAATTTTGAACCTAAAGCAGATGAAGGCATTCTCCTTGGTTACTCTTCCCGAAGTAAAGGATATAAGTGTTACAATAAAAGACTTGGAAAAATTATTTAAAGTATTGATGTAGTGGTTCATGAAGCAGGTGACAATCCAAAGCAAATAAAAAACGAAGATTTTGAAGATGAAGAGGACTATCCTTCAACCTCAAATCATACTAATGATGAAGAAGAAACATATGAGGCACCAGAAGAACAAATAAGGGTAGAAGAAAAGACTCAATCCAAGTACGTACAAAAGAATCGTCTAGAGACTCAAATTTTTGGGTAGAAATAGACATGCATTCAAACAAGAAGAACTATAACAGAAGCTTCAAACTATCTAGCATTGCTCTCCTCCGTTGAACCAGGAAATGTAAGTGAAGCATGTAAAGATGAATGTTGGGTCAAGGCCATGAATGAAGAACTTGAGCAGATTGAAAAGAATAACACTTGCGAATTGGTTCCTAGAACTAATGATAAGAATGCCATATGGACCAAATGGATATTCAAAAACAAGCTAAACAAAAATGGAGATGTTATCAGAAACAAGGCCAGACTTGTTTGTAAAGGGTATGCTCAACAAGAAGATATAGACTTTGAAGAAACTTTTGCACCAGTTGCTAGACTTGAAGCCATAAGAATGTCTCATGCTCTTTCTAGCTTTCAGAAGTTCAAATTATATCAAATGGATGTGAAATCTACCTTTTTAAATGGAGACTTAGAAGAAGAAGTGTATATTGAGCAACCAGTTGGATTCATCCTTGGAAATGATCCAAAACTTGTATGCAGACTCAAGAAGGCAATCTATGCTCTTAAACAAGCTCCAAGGGCTTGGTATTATCATCTGGACAAATACCTCCATCAACAAGGTTTTTCAAAAGGATCAATAGATAGCAATCTATATATAAAAATTGATAATGATAAATTGCTATTACTTGTTGTGTATGTTGGTGATATCATCTTAGGTAGCAATGAAGAAGCCATGAGTCAAAACGTTGCTTTGGTAATGCAGAAAGAATTTGAAATGTCCCTGCTTGGTGAGCTAACATATTTTCTTGGTTTACAAGTCCAACAAAACAAAGATGGTATCTTTCTATCACAAACCAAGTACCTCATGCAGATCTTGCAGAAATATTACATGGAAGATTCGAAACCAGTATGTACCCCTATGGTAATAGGATGCAACCTCAACACAAATGATGATTTAGTAGAAGTACATCAACCATCCTATAGATCCATGATTGGTAGTCTACTCTATCTAATAGGTACCTGACCAGACATCATGCATGCAGTAGGAATAGTCGTAATATTCCAGGCAAATCCAAAAGAAGCACACCTTCGGGCAGTTAAAATGATTTTCAAATATCTACAAGGAACACAAAAATATGGCTTATGGTATCCTAGAGATATAGATCTCACACTTCATGCATATACAGATGCAGATTGGGCAGGAAGAGTGGATTACAAAAAAAGCACTAGTGGTGGTGCGTTCTTTATGGGTTCCAGATTAGTATCGTGGTTCAACAAGAAGCAAAGTTCAATTGCATTATCTACAGCTAAAGCAGAATATGTGGCTGTTGCATCATGCTACACACAACTTCTTTGGATGATGTAAACATTGCAAGACTTTTAAATCACTTGTGCTCCACCTATCTCCATTTTATGTGATAATACAAGTGCAATCAATATTTCAAAGAATCTAGTCATGCATTCAAAGGCCAAGCACATACCTATCAAATATCATTTTCTCCGGGAACAAGTGCTTGAACAAAAGGTCAAATTGGAGTATGTTCCCTCCAAGGAATAGGTTGTTGATATATTCACCAAACCACTGCCCAAGGAGACATTTGAATACCTCAGACAAAAGTTGGGAGTAGTTGATGCATCATCTTGCTATTGAAACTTATCTGTTTCAGAGAAAAGTGGTTGCACGTGAGTTTCATGAGGAGCATCCATGTACATACGCCTGTTTCTGTGGATACAATTGCATATATGTTGCTTTGAAGACAAACAGTGGGCTAGACTTAGGATGAAAAGAGTCTGATATGGGTCTGACAAAGACCATCTAGGACAAGTTCAGGGGGAGCATATACTTCTAATATTGCATTGTTGGCATTATCTTAGAAGATCTTGGTTCAATTTCATAGTTGTTTTTGAAGAGGTGTAAAGGGATAACATGGTTGCTGGTCTGAATGATGATTGAAAGATGTTGCTGATGATAGTCGTTGATGACTATCATAGTCTTGTTATAGATATTTTGTCTCTATGTCATGTATATCCTTTATCATCAAGGTCATGTAACGACCTATTTTGGTTTCCCCTCTATGCCTGGGATGGATGATGTAATATTCTTGTTTTATCATGTGTAAACTTTTGGTATATCCCCACTTGGTTCGAATATGGATGTATGTATGAGTCTTTGGTGATAGGAAGGTCATTTATGATGTGTAGAGTCATGTTCTTTCTTGTATTACATCTTTTTGCAGACCTTTCCTACAGTCAGGAGGAGCATAAACAACACAACAAAGCAGAGATTTCAGCATGTACTCAAGGGAAGCACAACCCTTTTCCCTTGATGATAAAGGGGGAGAACGACTTTGAGTGACTTGGGGTTGCCATCATGTCCAAAGGGGGAGATTGTTGGCATTATGACTCAAGTTTGGCACTATGACACAGGTGGTGTCCTTGATGGCAACTCACTCAGATGACAGATCATAGTTAAGGCTATCAGAATAAAGGAAAAAGAGATATACGTAGTTTCCACTTAACCAGGGCGCATATACACGCGGGATCGCCGATCAAAAGTCGCATATGCGTATGCATGTACTTTCATGCATGGAAAAGCATGTACATGTGGGAAAACTCATTTTTAGTCCATGGTATTTGGTCCTTCGTATTTGGACCTATGGTTTTGGACCATGGTATCTCGTCTGAAGTATTGTACCTAGGTATTTGGACCCAGGTATTGGTTCTAAGTGGTTTTGGATGATGGTATTGAGTAAGGCCTATGACTAAAAAGGGGAAGGAGATCATTAGGCAAAGGCACCCAAGTATTGAATATCTTATGAAGAGCAAGATCTAGAATACTGGTCATTGGGTTATGGTACATAGCTAGATTTGAACCAAGGAGGAACCTGAGTGCTAGAAGAAGGATAAGTTCTATTGATGGGTCAAGATCTTAAGGCTTGAATAGTGGTATCTTTGTGTGATTTTGATCTAATATATTTGGCGCATGACTTGATCTATAAATCTGATAATCTGAGTATAACTCATGTCTGAATATTTGAAAAGGGAAAATTTTATTTTATAGATCTGTACGCAGGTTCAGCACAGCAAAGGCATGTATACACGCTGGTTTAGTAATTCAAAATAACGTATATGCTGGTTTGTCTTAATACAGAAGTGTATGCACGCAGGTTCTTCATCTTGAAGTAGTGTACGTCTCATAAAATATGTTTTAGCTACTTCTGTTTATTGCTGCAATATTCTGGGTTCAGGATTGGTGTCTGATTACTGTTATTGTATTCTAGTTACAACATTTATAGAAGTGATTGTTTGATTTAGTTTTGGTTGGTGCAAAGGGGATTGGTTGATGCAGATACATTTGATGTTTGATTGATGTTATTGATGGATTCAGTATGAAAATTTATGAAGCGTGGTCCCTGGAAGAAAAGAGAAGGTTGACACCTTCTGTAGGTCAGGACCTACATACTAGTACATCAGCTAGTACAAGAGCTAAGGGGGTTGTAGCTCCCTCTAGGAGAAGCTGGAGAATGAGAGAAGGTTGTAGCCTTCTGTAGGTAGAAGCCTACATACTGGTATAAGACTACACCAATATAGAAATATTGTAAAAAGAAGATTCTTATTGAAAGAAGATATAGATGAATTGTAGTAGGTGGTTTTCACACACATTGGGTTTCCACCTTATATCTTGTGTTCATGTGTGTGATGATCTGTTTTGTTTTACTGCACCTATTTATTGTTTATATGGTTAATGAAGTTCTGATAGACTGATTGAAGATCAACACATACTAGATTAAGTGAATCATAAGTTTACTGGATATACACTAGTTGCATTAAACACAGTTGCGTGTACATGTGGGTTCCCTTAACTGAAGTCACGTATGTGAATCTGATTATGGAAATGAAAAAGTTAGTGTTTTGCTAATATTGATTCCAAAGCGAACCAGTATATATGTCATCAAATACTTACTTATAACTTCGTTGCACTTCCCGACTTCAAACATACTCATATCATTACATATACAAGGATAATACGTGTGTTAGCAACCAGATCTAGTCCATCAAATCACATAAAGATAAGTCATTATGATCCTTATCCATTATTAGATCTTATCCATCAACACTGAAGCTAAACACAATCAACCAATCTGAATATGCAAAATACTGACACCAGTAAACAATCACCAAAACTCAGAACTTTGCATCAACAACTGGAACCACTTGTGACTTCAAACATCATAGTTTATATGGTATACATTATTCAGATGTATCTAACCTGCGTATGTATGCGCTTTTATCATAGTTAACCGACATATACATCTATAAATATTCATTCATGATTTGCAGCTATTCCAAACTTGAGTTATACCCAAATCATAATATTTATAGAACATTACATGCGTCAGTATATAGATCTAGAATAAGCATGATCAAACCATATAGAGATGATTGATTCCAAGTCATAAGATCCCGATCCATCATTAGACCTTGTCCTCCATCAACCACTGAGATTCCTCCTTGGCTCAGATCAAGCAAAGCATCATAAACCCATAACCTGCATACTGGGTCTCACACTTCATTAGATATTCAAGACTTTCTTAGTGCCCTTGCCTAATGATCTTCTCCTCCTTGTATAGTCTTAGGCCTTACTCAATACCATGTTCCAAAACCACTTAGAGCCAATACCTTGGTCTAAATACCTGGGCTCAATACCTCGGACCAAATATCATGGACCAATACCAAAATACCATGGTCCAAATACCATGGACCCAAAATCTTAGTTTCTGACATGCATGCCTTTTCTCGTGCAAGAAAGTGCGTGTATATTCATACGCATCTTCTGTTCAATGAACCTGTGTATATACGCATCTTGGTCAAGGTAAACCTGCGTATAACTATTTTTCTTTCATTCTGTTAGTTGGGACTGTGATTCATTACTGTTAACCTATAGTACTTTGGTCTTCATCATTAAGGACAGCACCTGTATCATAATGTTAACTTGCTACACTGTGAACTATGACTTCCTTTGAACTGCCCTGCACCACATCTGTTAACACAACTACCATGTATTAATGTCACATCTGATGTCTCTTGTGAAGATTCATGTAGTTACCATGTATAAGATATTTGTTGTGCTACAAGAGGGTTTCCATCAAGTACAACACATTCATCAGAATTCCAACAATCTCCCTCTTTGGACTTGATCGCAACAACAACACCAAGTCACTCTCCCCCTTTGACATCAAGGGCAAAGGGCAGACCAAGATCTTCTCTCCCTTGATATACATTTTGCTGCCCATACTCCCCCTGAGTAAATTCTGAAATCTCTGATTGAGCTCCCCCTTTGTACATGCCAAAATGTACCATTCCATCCATGCTCCCCCTGAGCACATGCCGAGTCTACAAAAAAATATTTTTCAATAGAACAACATGGCTCTACAACTCAACCAAGTGAGTATGACCTTCCTATCACCAATGACTCATACATACATCAATTTCCCAATCAATTGGGGATACACTTGACTCATCCACCCAACCAAGTGGGGATACACCAAAAGCTTATACATGATAAAACAAGAATATTACATCATCCATCCCAGAGATAGTGGGGTAGAAATTACATCATATGACCAAGAGGTATTTAACACATGACTACAATAGATAGAGACAAACTATTACATCATGGGTCTTGATATGAACTTTACATTGAATGATATACATGACATTTATAACAGAGACTAAATACCTAAACAAGACCATGACAACCATCATCAACTATCATACACAATGTATGATCTGCTCCATAAGCATCTGTCAACATCATCCAAACCAGCAACTTGTATATGTCCATTAGTGTAGATAACATCAACCTGTGACAAGGTATGTTTGCATCAATTCATCCTCTTGTTCTTGAGCATTGTCATAACCTTCCATGAATCAATTCTGCATATATCATATGTGAAAAACATCATAGTCATCACATCATCATCAAGATCTGCATGATCTTTTATACCATCCAAGTATCATTACTTGGGAGCATCCCACATTTCATAAGCATCAATCGACATATGTGAGTATCAACCTATCATTATATAGGTAAGAACTTGTCATCATTGTGTCTTCAAATAGTTATGTCTTCATGTGATCTGGAATAACTCCATTATCTTGGCCAACCAACAATGCAACTTCATGTATCTAGCATACTATATATTATGTATCTAGCAAACCTTGAGCTCAAGATCTTTTGTCAAGACTTCTTCATAAGACCTATAGGAATCCTGCATCATGATCTTTATGCATATGACAATAGCAGCCTATGATGACTCATCATCAAGTAATGAACTTGTGTATTCAAGCATTGTACTTCTCCTTATCCTTATGAAGATTACCATGTAAGCAACATATATGCATCATTAGAGAATCAACCACAAATCTGATCTGAACACCAACTATGTAACCCCAAGAATCATATGAGATTTTGTCATGGACAACTCATAACCATATCATAGCAAGATGTATCACTTAGCCATATAAGCATCATCACCAAGGACTTCTAACCATAATACCAACAATGCATTATTCAAAGCATAAGCTCCCCCTGCACCTATGCCATCTATTTACTGCCAAATCTAGTTATGCATATATCAGCAAGAAGTATCAAGGCATCATCATCATCAAGTTAGGATCAAAACACTTCTAAACATCTTATGAGTATCAAGACATTTCCACACATCATCAATAGATTGTAACCATTATCAAATAGAGCAAATAATGGACTAAATCATATCAAACCCTTTTCATGAGCCTGTCCCATTGCTTTTCCTCAAACTAACATATACGTGACTGCGCAGTGACTAAATCATGTATATACATGACTTCTCTTCATGAAACTTGCGTATGAGATTTAGAACATTGAAGTTTCACACTTTTAGCTCCCTCTGAGTCTGTTATGTCTGTACATTGTGCTGTGCCACATCTTTCAAACTGTACTTCCTTCTTCTTCCATATCTTCAAGTGTGATGATGTTGTCTCCTTTTGGTATGGTGCCCGTACTTTGTTCCTACATTCCTTTGCTATATGTCCAAGCTTGTTACATGCATAACATCTCATATGTTTCATATTCCTTCTATAGCAGTCAATGGCTTTGTGACCAAACATATTGCAAGAAAAACAATATCCCTTAAAGTACCTGGAGCGTGATGATCCTTTTGTGTGATGGTCTTGAACCATTCTTCTTCTGCATCTGGCTACAACATGTCCAAACTTATGACATACATAACATTCAACATTATTCAATTGAGGAAATGACCGACTATCACTTCCATAGTTAGGAGTAAAAGGATTTTCTTTGGAGAATTCCATTCCTTGGTTGTTGATGGGATTGACCTCTCATCTCCTTGTTGAGCATTTCATATTTTGCATTAGAGTCCCTTGTCTTACTTTGTGAACTAGATTCACCTTCAACAAATTCATGAAAACCAAGACAAGTTTTGATAGGAGGAGACCTTTGACTACTAAGAATATCATCCAAGATCTTAGTACTATCTTGAAATCATAAGAGTTTATCCTTTTCTTCTAATTTATCATTTAGAATATTTACCTAAACTTGATGTTGTTCTTCCTTTTCAAGATACTGCTTCTTCATGGTTCCTTCAATTTTTCTTCCTTCTTCCAACTAATGTCTTAATTCAAGAACTTCGTTTTCTTGTTTCTCAAGAGCTTGGAGTAGTACTTTATTCTGCTTATTTGATTCTTCAAGATCTTCTTTTAGCAAGAGGATCTTAGATTGAAGACTTTCATAGTAACTAAATCTTTCTTTGAGTTTCTTGATTGTTGTGCTCCTTTCATTTACTTGATTTCTTACTGATGTCACTTCATCTTGTAGCTTTTTACATTGATCTTCCATTTCCTTGAATAGTTTCCTTACTTTGTTTCCTTCCTCTAGTTGAGCCTTTAGTTTGGTAGCTTCTTCTTTGGAGGCACATTCCCTTTTGTCCAATAGATCTTGTTGCTGTTTAATTTTGTCTGTAAGCCTTTTAAATTCTGTCTCTATTTGATATCTTTCATCCTCACCCATAACAACAAGTTCAATTGTTTTACTATCACTTTCATCATCTTCAAGTGGATGCAGAAATGTATCACTAGAGGATAACAAACTCATACCTGATAGTTCTTTTGCTTGTTCATCTTCATTTTGAGGTGATTCTAAATCTGAAGCATTGCTTCCACATATTCCCCAATTGATTCTTCCACTTTCATAGTTCCTCTGAGATGTCTTCTTCTTCTTAGGCGCTTTCTTCTTTAGCTTCTTTCCCATTATTCTACAAATCTCCTTAAAGTGATCAAGCTTCTACCAAAGGACCTACTCTGATACCAATTTTTGGAAATAATACTGAGAGGGGGGGGCAGTGAATCAGTATTATAAAATCAAACACTTTTCTTTTCT